>VWZW01000229.1:170086-211144 GCA_013397115.1 Edolisoma coerulescens | reverse complement strand
AAGAAGCAAGGTGGAGGGGGAAGTGGTGTGTTTTGGAGTTGAGGAGCTTGCAGGCAGGGTGGGTCTGCTGCCTTTTCGTAGAATCATGGAATGGTTTGGGTGGGAAGGGACCTTAAAGCCCATCCAGTGCCACCCCTGCCATGGCAGGGACACCTTCTGCTATCCCAGGCTGCTCCAAGCCCCGTCCAGCCTGGCCTTGGGCACTGCCAGGGATCCAGGGGCAGCCACAGCTTCTCTGGGCACCCTGTGCCAGGGCCTCCCCACCCTCCCAGGGAAGAATCCCTTCCCAATATCCCAGCCCAACATCCCAGCCCAGCCTACTCTTTCAGTTTGAGCCCATTCCCCCTTGTCCTGTCACTGCACGCTCTGGTAAAGAGTTTCCCCCGTGAGGTTTCGGGGTCGGTGGTTGTGGTTATTTCTCAGAAGCCCTGCCGTGTCCAGAGTGCAGTCGCACCCTTCTGTAGGGAGCAGCCTCTGAGCATCTGCAAATGCCAGTAGGATTTGGCACAGGGTGTAATTAAACAGCACAGGTCTTGCTGTGTTTTCATTCCCATTCCTTCCACTGCTTGCTCCCCATTTCGCATCCCGAAGTGCTGTTGGTAGGCTGGGAGTGTGTGTGCAGAAGGGATCTCTTCCCTCTTACTTTTCCTTGCGATTTCTTCATTTGGAAATTTATTCATCCCCCTCCTCTGCACATGAATTGTCTTTTCAGTGCTTTGCATGTGGAGGAGCAAAGCATGGGAGGCTTTGTGAGGCTTGTGCTTTGCCTTTCCCCCCTACACCATATGCACATGCTCCACCCTCCTCTTGCCGTTTTAGTCGTGGGGGGAAAAAAGTGCCAACTTGGTTCAAGTAAATTGTATGGAAAAGAGGATTTTAGCTCGAAGTAGCAAGAGCGGTGATTCTCTCCCAAGTTGTCCCCTTTAAGTGCTTCCATGGTGCTAGCTGCTGAATGACAAATGAAGAGGTTGAAGAGAGGACAGAAAATGGGTTGTAGGATTTTTGGGGAATGGTGGTGGTGGGGTTTTTGCCATCTCCTGCATAAATGGGTGCTGTTGCTTGCCTTCACCTTCTCAGGTTCTGCAGCTTGGATGTCTGCAATCCTTCAAGGAAGAATTTAAAGCAAGCAAAAAATGCAAACTGTACTCTCTTCCAGGACTTCTCATTCTGAGGTGCTTCGTCTTTTCTGGAAAGAATATTTTCAGGCTTCTGATTTCCTTCTCTTTGAGTTTTTTTCCCCCCCTTAACTTGGGAAGAGTCTCTCCTGTATTCTTTGTTATCCCCAAAGCCCTACCAGAGCTCGGGATTAATGTGTAAATGCCATCTGTTGCTCAGCCGGTTTGAGTTGTGTGGAGGAAAAGTTCCATTTTGACACTGGCTTTTGGAAAAAAAAAAAAGGGGGAGAGGAAAAAAAAATCCCAACCAACCGAGGCAAGCCCATTTCTGTCTCTTCCTGTATGTCCTCAGCCCTGCAGTGATTTGCTCAGAATGAAATGCAAAAGAAATGGGTGGTGATTTTTGGTGTGTGTTTTGGTGGCAGGGTTCAAATGAATCACTGCCTTCCGCCGAGGCAGTAATGTTCCTGAAGTTTTCTCTGCGATCCGTTTTCTATGGTAGTAGAACTTGTTCCCCTCCGATTGCTTGTTTGCTTTTCTGCTGGGATTTGCTGCTTTTTTTTTTTTCAGGCTGATAATTGCTTTCGTTACTTCTGCGAAGGGACTCTAAAATTGTGGTAAAATTCTTTTTCTTTAGGCTTGACTGTGTAGGGTCGGCGCAGTGGGTTTGTGAAAGGAGGAAATGAATCGTGTGCTTGGTTTGTATGGGATGGGAAATGGAAATTTTCTAAAAACGCACAGCTCTGATAGTTTATATTTAAGTTGTTTGTGTGCTGAGAGGGTTCTGACGGCTGAAGTAGGGAAAAGCTTCTTGTGAAACACGGCCGTTCGTGCACTTGCATTTTAAATTTGTGGTTAATGGTGCTTAGTCCAGCGAGCTTTGGGTAAGAGAAGCTTTTACACTGCTTGTGCTTCCCTGTTTTTGACAAACGCTGCATTGAAGGCTGACAAAAACAATATCCAAAGGAAAAAGGTGGGGAGGGTGGTGTGTGATTGTGCCTCAGCACTGCTGAGGAAGTGGGCGTGCACAGGCTCTGAAATGTGCAATCTGGACCCATTGTGTGCTTGCGCTGCTGCTCTGGGGGGGCTCGTTTTGATTGAATTGTTTTCATTTTTTAGGAGCTGGTGGAGGAAATGACATTCAGTGGTGTTTTTCTCAGGTGAAAGGCGCTGTAGATGATGATGTAGCAGAAGGTAAGAACGATATTTTTTACTGTTTTCTGACTTTTTAACCGTTCCTTAGGCAGGGAGATGTGGGTGCAATCAGTGGAATATCTCAGTGCTGCTGTGTGCAAGTTGAGCAAAGCAAATGGACATTTCATGTGTATTCCCATATCCAGATTCAGGTTTAAACTGTGGTTTGAAAGTACCATTCAGCACTCTTGTAAAAAAGTTCAGGCTTCCTAACTGCTTTTGTTGGAATTGTTTTCTAAGATTAAGATTTTTCTGCCACTCGGCTTTTGATTTGTTTTTTTTTCTTAATCTGCAAAATGGGGAATGTGATACTTGCATTCCACAAGGAGGTGTTGTGAGAATTAATGAACATTTGTACTCTTTGAAGATCTAAGTACTAGATAAAGTAATTGTCCCAATCTTTCCAGCTGCTATTAACAAGAGGAGGAAGAAATCTGAATATTCGTGCATGCCTACTTAGTACATAAAGAGCGGGTTTGGGTTTGAAATAATACTGGAAATTGTCTAAAACTTTTCCAAGCTGGCTGTGGCAAGTGTCATGTTACACTAAGATGGCTGCCTCTGATTGTCACTGCAAAAACTGTACTGTTTTTTTTTTTTTTCCCTTGGATTTGGGATGGTTGGAGGAATGGTGCTTTTTTCTGTGCTGGAGAGCAGAATCTCTTCTGTGATTGCTCTTGAGGAATAGTCCCCTGACTTCTGAATTTCTTTGGCCATGAAGTCCTGTTTGCACAAAGCAGCCTTTAAGATCATGAGTTAAAAGTTTTCTTTTGCCAGCAGTTGGCCATGTCACTTATGTAATTCCTGGGGTTTTTTTCTTTTTTTGCATATCTTGAATGCTCTGACTTACAGTGAGATTAATGTTGTATTTAGAAAAGCAGTAACTAGAGTTTCCATTATTTCCCTGCTTGACATGTGGTTCAGATTAGCTTCCAAAGGCCAAAAGAAAAGATCAGTACAAACATAACTGAGTTGTTTTTATTTATTAGCTGCAGCATGTGGCAAACGATGCACTGTCTAAGGCTTCTGTTGTTTCCAAGTTGAATTACGTTTTTTGGAAATGAGAAAGCTGTAACAATTTCAAGTTTAATTATAAATTCTTCAGGAAGTAGATTTTAAAGCTTGCACTCAAAAGTGCTGTTAAATGTGGTATAACTTTTTCCCTGACGGATTTAGAATTCTGTAACCTTTGTTTTATTTACGTGTTAAACTAAATCCTTAATTGAGTACAAGTATTGTAGAAGTCGTGGTTTTGGTGACGTTGTGTTGCTTGCAAATAATTCTTCATTAAAATAGACATGTTGATATGCTTGTAGTAGTAATGAACTTATATATAGTTATAGAAAAGTAGCCTTTACAGGGATCTGGAAATGCAGAAGTGAGGAAATAGGAAGGAAGGACAGACTGAGCTGGTTTAAGTGTTGCACTTGGTGTTACGAAAGGTGCCTTGCCGGCCTTGTGCCTCCTGCCGGGCTGGGAGCTGCATGGAGCACTGCTGCAGTCCTGGGGTGGAGCTCAGGGAAGCCTTTGAGGGAATTAACTGCCTTCAGTTTCAGCAAACCAGGCAGGTGCGTTTCCAAAACATTGTAAGAATGTCAATTTTTTTGTTTTATGGACAGTGTAGCCTTCTGATTCTGTGACCCAGAGAGTGAAGAGAAATTTTGTTTCATTGTCAGCTATACTTGACTTAGGATGAGTCTTGAGATACAAAGTGTAATATAGTGCAAGATGTTGTGAAACTGAGCTGCCTGGAGAGAGGTCCCGAGTATTATTGATGCCATACTTGGTTGTAATTAGTTTGTTGTGGTGAAATTGTCTCTTCTTCCCATGTATTTGGCTCCCACAATCCATACTGGAAGTTGGTGAAAGCAGTTGTATATATTGATTTCTTGTTATGCATCGTAATGTCTCGCTGTGACTCTGTTGGAAGGGTTATGTATCAAGGTGGTGGCATTTTTCCATTTCTTAGCAGTATTTCTGGCTTTAAGGTTCACTTTAATGACGTGGAGCCTTGTGTGGTTCTTGCACCAACAGGAGCAGCAGCTTCTGGTCTTTTGGAATACCCAGTGACAAATTGAGCATGGGGCCAAGTGCAGTCTGAGGACTTTTTTTACTCCCTGCCTTTCCATCTGCTTTCTTGGGGCAGGCCCGTGGTGAAAGCTGAAGGAGATCTTACTGTCTGAAGCTTTAATGACTCTTTAACCACTGTGGTCTGCCAGAGAACAGGCCTGGACTCCAGTCATGCCTGTGGTGAGCTCACTGCCAATTTGTGTACAGGAGTACAAGGCTGTGGAGATCTGATTTTTAAATGGCTGCAGAGCTCAAATTCTAAATGCCGGTTTGTTGTGGAATGCTGAAACTCCACTAAAAGTGGAGAAAACAAACCTGAAACAAATGGGAGTTTCTGTTTTCTTCCTGTTGGTAACTCAGTGTTGCAATATTTACATTGGAAAGCTGTCTTGAACTAAGCTAAAGCAGTGATAACCAGGAGAACGACATCATTTAATTGCATTAATCAGTGGGATACAAACCCAGTGGTCTCCCTGCGGTGTTGTCTATAAAACAGGCCAATGGAGAATAACATTTTGGACAGTAACACTTAGTACAGTAACAGTTGTAGCAATTTTTAAAAGCCTGTCAAGAATGCTATTATGTAGCTTCCAGGATATTTAAGGTCAGACCTGACCTCCGGCCTTCCCATCACATGTATAACCTATAATTCTTTAGATACCTAGGCTAGGCTGGCTGGTTGTTACAAAGTTGATGTTTGGTGAACTCCACAGATTTTCTGGCTTTCCAAGCACTGTCTGATGGATGGATGTGACATGGAAGGGGAAGGAGGGGAAATTGTCACTAAAGCTTGGGGAAAGATGGCACTGAACTTTTACCTGGGCCTGGCTGGGTCACTGCTGTGGCAAAGCTTTTCTGCTGAGAACGTGAATGTGAGGAGCAGAAGTAGCCTCTCTTCCCTTGGTATGTATGGAATTTATCCTTGCTTTTAAGCTGTGGCCTGGCCATGTCAGATCACAGTTAAGCACAGAAATCAGGTTATAAATTGAAATCTCAGTGTCAGCTTCATTATAACTTGGGTCCTTAATTTTAACTGATGGCAGAAGTTTGCCTTCTAGTAATTTAGCAGTCCACAGTATGAGGGCAAAGGTTGTTTTAGTTTGTGCTTCCTCTGTTTCTGAAATAGTTTTCCTCCCTTCTTAGTTTCATATTTGTCTTGCTGGAGCCCAGTCCTACAACATATCTGTGTTCAACTTGTTCCGTGTGCTCTGAAGAGGGAGGGTTAGACAGGACTTCTGGGGTGGAGAACACAGAGTGCTTGTTTGTGATAAGTTCAGTGATCAGCTTATCAAATGTCTGTAATGCACGGATTTCTTTCTTTTGTGCCATCACAGTTTCAGTGCTAGGGAGACTTAATTGTCCAGAAATACTCCAGTATTAGTGGAAGTTTCCTTTATGGGAATGATTATAGAAAAGGATTACAAAGATTTTCAGCAGCAGTTTTGTTGGTTTTATTCTTTTGCCGTTCTTCAAAATGTGACATAATAGCAACTGCAGTTGGGAGCAACTAAGAATTGTGAGTTTATACTGCCTCTGAAAACTACACACTTGCTTAATGGAGTGAGTTTGTACTTCAGAACAAATTAAGTCAAATTTGTTTTAATTGCTCAGCAGAAGGAGAAGAGTTTAGCTGCTCTATCTCAATGTTCTTTCAGGTGTAATTGAAAGATATGTAAAAGTCTGATAGTCCAGGTCCAAGGCTGGGAGCCAGGAACTTAAGTCCTAAGCTTTAACCCTAAGTGATTACTGCTCCTCTTGGACAAGTTGTTTAACTGTTTCATGCCCAAATTGTCTCTGAAAGAAGCACCTGAATATCTGCTGTGGGTGCTAATTACTGACTTTATTTTAATGCTTAACCATTCTGTGATGCTTTGTGAGTTATCTGCGATTTGCTTTGTGTCTCCTCTTAGAGCCAAACATGGCTGTGTCTTAGACTGAAAATGAGGAACAGATAAAATTCTGTCCCCAGCTTGTGTGTGGTAAAAGATTGAAACAAAATTGGATGTTTCTCTTGTTCAGGAATGCTTTCTGTGTTTGGTTCTAGGTGTGTTATGTCTGTCAAGTGTAGTTTGATACTTTTTTTTGGCAGATTTCAGAATTGCAGAGCAGCAATGAGGACTGATGTTGCTTCAGCAATGGTAGTTTGTCTTGAACGCATGAAAAGTGTTATTTCTGAGTACAGAGAAGTGAAGGCAGGAATAAGGACGGCTATAAAAAAGCAGTTTATTACAATCTGGGGTTTGGTTTTTTTTAATGAGGATTGATGGAACGGGAGGGGAGAAAAAACTCTCAGAGAAAAAGAGTGACAGTGAGGTTGCAATAATATTGCTGAGGAAAGATTGGGATATAGCTGTGGGAGGGAAGCTAATTTGGGCTTTTGAGGGCTGTGGTTATGTTCTCTATGCTCATGAGGTAACATCATTTACAAGGATCAAGGCCTAGTAATAGATTTGTTTTTAAGAGGTAGTTTGAAATATGCTGTAGATGGGGAAAAAGAGACCCGAGGTTATAGTCCTGTTCTGTATTCCTGAGTCTGCTTCTGTATTTGAGCTCTTCAGCTGCTCAGAGAATGACTGGCTGACTATCTAGAGAAATAGGCTACTGTGTTCCAGGAACTGCTGCTCTGGATGGACTAGAGTGTGCATTTAAAGTGTGCAGTCCCCCAAAACAAAGAGCATTTAGCAGACAGATAAATAGGCAGTGGCTGTTCAGCTCCCCAGAAGTAATTCAGTCCTTTTTCTTGCATGGGTTTGGAAGCTGGGGCACTTCAGCTTGTCAGTCAGGGATTGTTCTGTCCCTTCTGTGAGGCTTTGCTGTTCTTGGAATCTCTTGTCTTAAACTAAAAATTAGTTTTAAAAAGGCTTTGGTGTTGGAAATGCAGTGCTAGAGTGATCAAGCCATCAGACTCCACAGCACACACCACTGCAAGCTGGGCTACCAGCAGCAATCCTGGTGGATTACAGCTCTGGATCAGCTTTGTGAAACTTCTTAGCTTTTAATTTTAAAGGTGCTACCTAAATGCTTCTGGTTTGGCTATTCCTACCCTAGGAATGGGGTTCTGTGGTAACTGTAGCTTCACGGAATGTATTTTGGAAGATTTAAAATGAAGACTAAAACTCCCAATGGATGCAGAGCTGAAGGAAGAGTTAAGAGCTGGGTGTTCCAAGCTGCGCTGTCTGCTTTTTTTTTTTTTTTCCCTTCTTTCTGTTCTCCCTGACTTGCCTATTTAGGCCACAGCTACACGTTTGGCAGCATTTCTGCTTAAAGAGGCACTCCTTCCTACTCTGCTGGCACGGGTGTTCACCTAAGTGCACAGTGAACTTGTTGGGGAAGCTGATCCAGCTGAAAAATTGATAAAATTGTGGTTTTTCACTGGATTATTTTTCGGCTGAATTGAACCCTGATGTGATTCTCAGAGCTCTGCATGTGCTTATGCCAGCAGAGCGTGGAGAGTGATCGAGTGGCTCAGAGGAACAACAGGAACTCTGGAAGAGGATTGGTCTCTTTGTAGGACTTTATGCGCAGGCAATGCAAGACCCTGATTGATCTCTGACTGCTGTGCTACTATGAAGGGTAAAATCAGCTGCTAAAAAGGACTTTAAACCTTTGCTGTTCAAGATCCATACTTTGAACATGTGCTATCTGCAGGCCAGCAATAAAATCGCTGTAACAGTATCAGAATTATTTTGCGATGGATTTTTATGGTACCCATGGAGAGGGTTTTCTGCCGTGTCCACACAAGCAGTCTGTGGAAATGAGATTTGTTCAGTGTTGTTTCCAGCTCTGTTAGTAAAACCAGCTTGTTCATATCAGTGCAGTTCAGTTTCTTTGAAGTTGTTGTAGGAAATAATACCACTTAAATGGGAGGTGGATTATTACTGATTGCTTTACTGTAAAGCACTTTAAAAAGATAATCTGACAAATGATAATCTTCTCTTATCGTGTCTTATCAGTCTTAATATGATTTGAAAAATGGATCCCTTCTTTGGGGTTTCATCTTCACCTAAACTGATGTATTGTCTCGCTGTAGAATTAGGCTGCCTTTGTTTCAGCTGCTGTTAAAGTGTGCGTGCAATTAAATCTGCTCTGTGTGTGCCTCCTGCAGTAAAAACATCAATTACTGATGGTACCGAGTTAAGGCTCCAGTTTGTCCTTTCATCTGTAGGAAACACTGTGCTCCCACAATAATTTCATTATATAAGATGTTTTAATAACTGCCTTAAGGGTATTTTTCGGGCCTTTTTTCCTGTTTTCAGTGCTCTGTAGTATGCAGCACCATAACTGTGTCTACAGTATTTTTAGTATGGAGTGAAAAGTTTAGGAGAACAAGTTAAGTGTTCAGTAATCACGTGAAACTGAGGCTTGCACTTTCAAAGGAATGATTGAAAGGAGTAAAAAACCTTGGCTTAGGTTGATGTTTAGATTGTGAATGTGAACAGAGGCAACAGTTACCCTGTTCCAATGAATATGAAAGCAGATAAATACAGGAAGTATTTATTGATCCAAACCAATTTGGAGTAATCTCTTTCAAGAAGCAGTGGTAGATCTTACAGTCAAAATAGCAATGCCAGGACAGTTTTCCAGGCTTTAAACTTGAGTGAAACACACGTAATTATAGTTTTGTTACATTGCCACAGCTCAGTTATGCTCTTGCAACATGCACCAGCTAAATGCTGCTTTCGTAGGGTCAGTGTGTCAGTAAACTGGAAATGGATAGGCCATTGCCTTCCTCTATGCCTTGGAAAATGGGGAAAGCATAAAAAGGAGTCTTTAGAGAGGAAGTATTGATACCTTGTGTGTGTGCACTTCTGAATAATTTTATATAGCAGGATTTCCTTAATTGAAAATAGTGTTGCTCACTTTCTGGCTTCAGACACAGGCCTGCTGTGGGACACGGCTCCGGGCAGGGGGCAGCGTTCCGTCGGTGAGGGTGCTCTGGCCTGCCTCTTTAGCGATGGGAAGGTTTGGGGTTGTTAATTTGCCTTTAAAACCAAGTACCACCATCAGGTTCTGCTCCTGGGAGCTGATATTACTGAAAACAATGATTCGAGGCTTCTCCGCACGACTGTAATTCAGTGGGATAAACAGAAATGGCTGGAAGCTTCTCCCTTCCTTCTTCTAACTTACCACTCTTTTGTTAGGCACTGGAGGAGAAGCTATTAATTTGGTCAGCCATTCTTTATCAAAACGTATTTTCCTCTCAGCGATCCACAAGTGATAGCACCATGAAGAGAACCAGCATATTTAGGTCACATGTGAAGGCCCCGAGGCAGTTCTGCTTGCATCTAATTTTGGAAGAAAATTTTAGGGTCAGGAAAAAGAGGGTTTAAAAGAGTTGTATTGTAAGAAAGATTGATTTTTCCCAAGTATATAGAATGCATTTTGTGTGGAAATGTTTCCCTTTGCATTTTCAGTTGCAGTTCTTAAATCAATGCTCTGGGAATAACGTGAGCTCCAAACACACGCAGTCGGTACTCTGGTTTTGAGAACCTGAGAAAAGATAATTGCATGTATTCAGGAACAGTCAAGGTAATTGAGACTTCATATTGTAGTTGCTTATTTAAAATATGGAGTAATTTGTAATATAGTCTTGTTTGCTGTATGCCAGTAACTGTATTTTCCCTTTTTTTAGTGATGACTATAAAAAGTATTTCAGTGACCATTCTTTGATCCTTAAAAGCAGTGATTTTAGCTGGCCTTTGTGCTGTTGTTAAATGATGATTTGAGAAGTCATGAGCTATGTTTGTGTATGGTGCTTACAAGTGTAGTCTGAAGGTCTTGCTGTATTTTCACATAACTTGGAAGTGAGTTGGTCCAGTGGACAAGGACTACACACTGAAATAAAGCTTCAGCTTTGGCTTTCATAAAAATACGATGACTCTCAAAGACACTTATTTGAGAATTCCTGGACTATTTTCCAATGGAATTGCATAACAAACCCCTGACTTTTCTGGTACTGCTCTTGGTGCATTGTGTAGGGAATAATATATAGGAATATCAGAGATAATAAAGAAGAACTGGGGTTGTTTTTTTAATAAAGACCTAGTTTGGCTTATTTTGAAGTGCGACCTTAGTGTGGGAAGAGGAATTAGAATTCCAATTACATCCCAGCCTGCCTGTACTTTTATTGTCACTTCAAGCAGTTGCTGCTCCTGAGAGAAATGGTCCATCCTGGTGCCTCTGCCAGTCATTGCCTTGAGCTGAGCCAGGTGATCCCTGAGCTCCAGGGTAGTCACTTGGGGAAGCCAACCCAAAGGAAAACTACATGTCTTGGGTTCGTTTTGGATTAATTTTATTCTGCATCAGCTTCTCCAGATTTAATTTGTCCAGCTCATAGCGAAGTTTGTGGCGGGATTAGGTGGTGGTTCTCCAGGAATGGGATGAGAGGTGAAAGGATGGATTGCTTCTCTTGGAGAGTTGAATAATGGTTCTAAGGCAACGTAGGAAACTATGGAACTGTGAACAATTCAGCCTCTTTCTCGACATTTTCATGTTTACAGTTGATACCTGCTTGCTCATGGTCTGCCTTTCACATGAAAACTGTACTTTCAGTGCACTGAGATTCGTATTTGAGGACACTTCTTCTCACAGATCAATATGGATAAACAGCAGTTGAAGTTGAAGCCTACAGTGTTCATTATATAGCCCAGCAGTGAGAAAATGTCACTGTTTACAGAGGTAATAGTGAAACATTCATAAGCTGTTTCACTGGAATGTGGAACTGGCAGGAACGGCTTTTTGCCCAAAAGTTTAAAACTTTCTGTATAATCCTTCTGCCTTTTCTCAATCAGTTCTTCTCACAGCTTCATGTAATTGTTTTGATTTAGTTTTGTTTGTTTCAAGCTAAATCTTACACTCCTTTTTTTTTTTTTGTGTGTGTGTTGAAGAAGTATCCAGGGTCTTTCATCTTATTCCAGCCCCTTCTGGAAGTGGCAACCTGCTCTAGAAAGCAGCAGGAGCTGGCAGCAGGGTTGTGTTCCTGCAGCAGGACACGTGCTGTGCTTAGCCCAGCTCGTCTGTGTCTCCCAGTATTGAGATGGCTCAGAGGAAAGGGCAGGAGGAAGACAAAGAGCATTTGAAACAAAACAAAATCCCTTGGATATTCTGCACATGAGGTTGTTGGCTGCCTGGAGCTTGGGGATGCTTTGGCTTGGTGTGATCTGAGGAAGCTCATCCCAAGCCTGGGAATACCAAACATCTCCCTGTTTTTGGAGGATGCTCATCCTTCTGCTGCTTCTGAGTTGGCATCAGCAGCTGTGCAAGCAGGTCACGCCTCCGTGCTGGTGCAGCGCTGGTGCGAGGTGTTCCTGCGCTCTGCTTAAGAGCACGTCTGTGTCAGAGAAATGCCATGGCACGGTTGTATCCTACATTTCCTTCTGCTGCTCGCTGTCCTTCTGAAGGAGTTGTCAAGAGAAGCTTCTCTTTGCACCTATCAACTTATGTATACACTGAAATTCTTTTTCCAGGGGTTTTATGTTGCTTTCAGCTGGACGTTGTTTGGCACCTTCCAATTCACGTTTGTTGTAACCAGGGTCTTTGGTCTGAGGTCCATTTTCTTACAGAGCTCTTTCACTTTTTCCAACTTAAAAGTTTAAACTTAAATGTAATTATCCCAGGGGATGGTGGGGAGACTGGTGGAAGATTAGAAATGGAGATAACTGAAAGTAATCATCTGCAGTTGTTTTTAACAAGTCATTTTAAGCCTTCCCTGCTTTATTTTCCCTGCTTGTGAGACCTGGGTGGTGTTTCCTAAAATGAAGTTCCAAAGCCTTTGATAGTTTTTTGTAATGATCTTTGACATCCTTGCAGGACAGTAACACTACCAAAATACTCTCTACCTTTTTATATATAAAACGTATGTACAACATATATAAACAAATTACATATATCTATAATCTGTTATGCAACTCTTCCAAAACCCGGAGAAGAGGTCCTGATCTATAAATAGACATATTTAAAACAAACACTTAAAAATAAAGGTTGGTATTTTGCTCAGATTAGTAGACTATATATATAATTTTAAGAGGTGTTATAAATATGCCTTGGAGTTGTCAAGATTCCATGTGTTAGGAATCTCAAAGTCCAGGCCAGAAATTAGCATTGGCTTCTGTTTAATAATTTTTTTTTTTTTAAGAAGCTGAGGCATGTATGCTTGGGCCAGAATAGAAACATGGGAAAACACTTGCCAAGTGGGGGGAAAAAAAAAAAAGAAAAGGCAACTGGGCAAAGGAAGACTGCTCTTAAGGGTTCCCAGTGCCACTAAAGCTGCATTAGGTATGAAAAGGAGCTGATAGTTGAGTGAGTGACCAGAGTGAGGGAAGCAATCAGAAATTTTGATTCTCCAGTCGCTTCCCAGAGCTGTGTATTTATCTCTGCTGGAAACTTCAGTTGTACTTGTGACCTTCACAGGCCCTGTGCTCCCCGGCAGGCTGTCTGAAATTCGGCCGGAGAGCGGCCCTCCCTCCTGCCCTCCCTCCCTGCCTTTCTGGTAGGCAAGAGGAATTTCTGATTTCATTTTGCTTGCTTAGAAGGAGCCACTTCCTGCATTGTCTGAGCCACAGCAGCCTCCTGCGTTCTACACACCAAGATTAAAAGCCTCCAAATGTTTGGCCTGAGCTTTGCACCTGAAATGAATCCTTTGGTCAAAGCATGTGTGAGAAGAGTCTGAAACAGCAGGGTAGTTTTGAGGAATTGTTTTTTTATATCTACAACAGGAATGCACACCAAGTCACAGAGTTCTGATTTTGGAAGTCATTGCCAAAGTATTATATTTTTCTGTAATAATACTACTACTAAATTTTAACCTGCAGCGTGTGTTTTGGATTGGCTTCAGCAAAAAGAGAAAATGAAGCTATTGCAGAGCTCTGTCTGTAGCTTTCTCAGGGACAAGAAAGGCATTGCCTGAAGGCTTCTTTTCTCTACGTGTGGAACAATGGCCCAGTATGTTATTTCCAAATATATTGTTATTTGCAAACAGAACAGCAACCCCTGGCTGCACTGTGCCGTGCAGCCTATTGAAATTCTGGCTGTGATTCCAGCAGAGATTTTTCCATAAATAGCTCTGTACTACTTGGGAACACAAACAAACCCTGAAAAGATCTGAAGTAAGGTCTGCTGAGGGACTGTTTAGCCTGTTATTAGTGTGTACTTCAGGGTAGATATTGTGGTGGATGTGAGGAGTTTTTCTGTAGGGTTATGTGTGGGCTGTCAGCAGGAATTAAAAAGTAAATAATTACCAATCAAATTAGTTCCATTAGTTCTTGAATCACCTGTCTTGACCATAGGAAAAAAGAGGATAATAAAAATTAATAAATATATGCAGAAGCAAGTAGATTTTCTTTCTGGATTTTTTAAAATAAAAGCCATTAGGTAGTGACTAAGCACTAGGTTATGGTTCAAGTAAATACAACTTGAAATTAAAATGATTTATTCTTTCCATGAACAGACATCCAAAGTTTTTACTGATTTGATGTTTGTTATGTGAATTAATACCTGACTATGAAATGGGCTGTGTTTTCCAGTGCTGTGTAAGTAAACACCCTCTTGAATAAGTAAAACAGTAATATTTTACAGAATATTCAGTTATAATTGGTGTAAGCTGTGTTGAGTAGTTTGTAGTCTTGAGGAGAAACTTGTAAACATTCTGTGAATTAGAAAAGAGGTGAATAAATACTTCTGTGTTTTGCCTGGGGGGTCACAGGGCTGATTCTCTGCTGGTCCTGTTGCTCATAAACTCTTTTTTTTTTTTTTTTTTGAGCAAGAAGAAATCCCCTTTTAAAAGCAATCAAAGAGCACAAAAATAACTTTGGCATTTGAGAAATCCCTGCTCTTGAGTGGAGACTGTGGAGTGTCCTCAGCCCCTGGTTATCATGGCAAATGTGTTTATCAGCTGTCAGGCAGAGCGAGGACGGGATCGCTGAGAACAGCCCCACAGGAGCTCGGTAGGACGTTCTCTCGATGCAAATCTCAGCCGTACCTGCTGCTCCTCCTGGATGCTTATTAAAAACCTTCAGCTGAGGCCGCTGAGCAGCCACAGAAGGATCTCTGAGAGCTCTGCTTCCCAGAGCCTTGGGTGTGTCTGAAGGCACCTCTGGTGAAGGAGCACTGGCGCTGTGGGTGTGGGGTGCCCACGGGGCCGGAATGGAAATCGGCTCTGCCGCAGCTCTGACTTTGTGCTGGTGACTGGGGATAACCTGCAGGCACAGAATGCTGGAGTGGTTTGGGGTGGAAGGGACCTTAAAGCCCACCCAGTGCATGGCAGGGACACCTCCCACCATCCCAGGGTGCTTCAAGCCGTCTGACCTGGGCTTGGACACTTCCAGGGCTGGGACAGCCACAGCTTCTCTGGGAATTCAATCCCAGCCCCTCACCAGCCTCACAGGGAGGAATTTCTTCCCAATATCCCACCTCGACCTACTCTCTTTGAACCCATTCCCTCTTGTCCTGTCCCTCCAGGCCCTTGTAAATAGTCCCTCTCCATCTTTCTAGGCTGGAAGAACAGCCTAACTGCTGACACCCTTTCCTTTTTGAAGGCCTAGATGGTATTTCTGAGCTTGTTCATATTTTTTCTTTTATTTCATGAACATTCTTTTTCATTCCATGTAGGCACATTGAGAGCAGCTCCCTAAGAAAATGGAAGTATAAATAAAGCAGCTCTGCACTCCAGCTAAGCACTTCTGCTATCAAGGGGTAATTAGCCTGGGTTTGCAAACCAGATACGTTGCCAACATATTTATCACAGGGAGAAGAAATAAAGCTTTAAAGCTTCAATAAGACTCAGTCAAATACTGTTAATGCATTTTGGGGAATCCTTATGCCCTGTATAACTTGTATTTCAAAGCATGTCTTAGGAGAATTGTGGAGCCCTTATGTGAGCATTATGGATAAACCCTGAGGAGCCTTGAGAGGATGAACTGTGACTTAGCTCTGAGGATACAGGTTTTCCAGGGAGTGGTGGCTTGAGATGGAGTTGGGGTCTCCTCAGTCTTTATAGATTCCTAGGATGTGCTTTATCTCCAGGTCAGCAGGGATGTTTTCTACAGCTCACAAACGTCAGAAATAGATATTTAATTTCTCTGTTTCAGCATGAAGTTTATTCTGGAAAATCAGTAAACATGAATTTTTGTCTTCAGCGGTGCTAAAATTGAGTTGTTACCCTCTTGGAAATTAGATATGCAGTTTTGCTGCAGCTTTATTAATGATAGGTCATAAATTAAAGCTCTGCAGGCAGAAAAGATGTTGGAACAAGTCATGTCCCAGGGTATTAAAACCAGGCAAATGCTGTGTTAGAGGAGAAATAATCAAATCTGTTATTTATAAGGTTTTTTGTCTCAATTCTCCTCCTATATGTCAACAAGTCCCAGTTCTGTGAGTGATAGCGACAGAACGTTCAGGCACCTGAGGGGATCTCAGATGAAGCAATTGTGGGCATGAAGCTGGTTCCTGCTGGAGTTAATTTTGTTCCCCTATAATTAGAAATGTATGATCTGTATGCAATTGTACAAAGGACAGAAACGATGAGTAACTCCCAAACTAAATTCTACACAATACAAATATAACTGAAGCATTCTGTCATCTTTGTCTCAGAAATCAGTGTAGGTTTTGGTGGCTGGAAGTGTTTCTGCAAGAGCTAGAAGTGGTATGGATTGTGTGTAGCACTTAGTGCAGCTACTTTGTTGAACGGGATAATGTGTGGTTGAACCAGGAAAATTCCAAGGAAAGGAAGCTCTTTCTTGTGTAATTTAGCCAAATTATCTCTATGTTGTAGTCATACCTAATGTTTGATCTGTATTCAAAACTGTGAAGCAGAGGACCCTAACACTGCCAGTCCCCCTTCAAACAAACCACAGATTTCATATTCTTATCTTTTAGCAAAGATTTCACTTGGGGATAAAAGAAATTTGCTTTTAGGTAGAGTTTTATTGCTGCAGCACCAAAGAACACGTGCATGCTCAGTTTTTTTCAGTGCATTTAAGGAAGGTTTGGTTCTATTTGTGGGCCGTTAAAAACTTTGTTGGTTGCCAGAATTCTGTGGCACTTGATGGAAGGTTCTGGGCTGCCTTGCGGGGAAACAGGGACACAGTTTCTCCAGGTTAAGTGTAATTGACCTGTGATGGCAGCAGGGCACAAGCAAACCTAGGCCAGGTACCCAGGATGTCAGGTGGATTTTTATGGCAGATGATGCATTGAAACAAAGTAAATTAAGAATTATAATGCATTTCGGTTTTTAACACAGATGTTGCTTAGGTAGAATATTTTATATATATTGTGTTTCTGTTCTTTTTTCTCCTATTTCACATCAAACTCATCCTTTCTCATGGAGTGCTAGGGGTGCATAGCCTCCAATCATGGTGTTACCCAACCTCTGGATAACTGCTGTTCCCGGTCTTTTTTTGGTAATCCTAAACTGTGAGTGAAGAGGAGTTTTCGCTGTAATTGAAAAGGGGTTGATGCAACACTGAGTGTGACACATCCTCAGTAGGAGGGCCACTCTTCTTTTCCTCTTCCCCACCTGAAAATAGATTTAAGCTTCAGGGGCTGGAAGCTCTCAGCAGCTGAATTTTGTGATGTTACAAAACTGAACCCCATGGAAGCTTTTCCATCAAACAGGTGCCTGGCATTTAAAAATGCTGAAATGCTAGATTTACTGTTGATTACTTTTTTGTTTAATTGCAGAACAATTCTGCTTGGAACGAGGAAAGCTTGTGGATAAATTGAGCCTTTTAAAAAAAAAAATTATTATTGTTCTGTAATATTGCAGTAGCTGCAAAGAAGAGGCTCAAGGAGAAGCTGTGACCTTTAACTGTGCGTTCCTGGTTCTGGATCAATGTTGTAGTTCCACAACCTGTGAGACATTCACCCTCCTTTCCGAGGTGACTTCAGCTGGGCACCAGGAGTGGGGCTGGATTTCTGCCACTCAGGCCTCTCCTGTTTATGATATTAATAAACTGGTGTCAAATGTCCTGGGAACAGTTGATGCAGGTTGAAAGACCTTTGTTTCAGCCAACAATAGACCTGAATTAGTGTGAATAGGGAAAGCAAATAGGCACTTCCTGTCATATTTGAAGGAATATTTGAGTTTGGGAAGCATGTTTATTAAGAGATGTGAACTAAATGCTCATCACTTGCTCTTTGTTCCCAGCAAAATGTTCCCTGTGTATGTGTATATCTCTGTTATCTTCCTAAATATGTTTGCAGTGCTAATAATGTAAGGTGGAATCCTGTTTGAATACATTATTTAGGGTGTTCTTTGGGGGAAAAACTCTACACCTGTGTAATGAAGATTTAAAAGGGGGAACTGACTTAGTTGTTGCTTTCCTAATCACGTTTATTCCTGAGACGAAAACTTGCAGGCCTCTTGCAAAGACTAGAAACTACTAGGATAAATTGAAATAATGGAGCAGTGCCTCAGCCCACCTCGAGGTTGAGCTGCCTTCTGCAGAGTGCTGTAGCTGCTGTTTGTGGTTTCCAGGCAGAGGATGTCTTTAGAGCCTCCAGGGAATTCTTGTCAGGCATTAAAAAATCCCTTATTATTGAGTTTGAAGTATTTTCAGGCTGATGTAGCTCATGTTGAGTTGAAAAATGGCTCTGTCTTGAGCTGGTAAGGTCCCCGCTTTGCAGGAGTGTTCACATGGAGTTACTGGGACAGCAGCAGTCTCCCAGAGCTGGGGAGCTCTGGAAGAAGCTTCAGCCACATATCCCCTGGATTCCAGGGTGGGAAGGACTGCAGGGCAGATTGCCTTGGGTGTACGTGTAAAATACACCCTCCGAGGTGGGGGCAGCTCCCAAAGGACTTGGGAACTGCAGCCAGGGCCAGAACTCCTGCTGATTCCAGGGTGTTACATTTTTCACATCAACTACTGCTGGAGCCAAGTTAACCTTCACCTGTCTAATATGCAGTGCCTGGGTGTGGGCAGCCCAGTCAGCAAGAGTTTTTTGGGGTGTTTATTTGTCTGGTCTGTTGTAAATGTGTTTATTTTCCTGCTTCTCTGCATGGGATCAGACTGCCTGTGCCTTCCTCTGTTCTCCCAACCAGATCATGTCCAGCTTAGGGGCAAGGCAAGTACTGGGAGCTCTGGTTTGCAGCATCTTTTGAACTAAATTCATTCAATTTATACTCTTTTGCTTGGTGGAAGGAGGGAATTTGCCTGTTGGTCTCCTGTGCATGTGTTCTGAAAGGAACTACAGTCATCTCTTAAGGTTTAAAAATGGAAAGTAATTAATCAGGGTGAGGAGGGTTAATGGTTTCTATCCAGAAACCAAACAGCTTTGCATTTGTTTGTATAGAGAGAACATTCTTATGTCTGCTGTTGTTGACAGTTTAACAGAAGCGGATTTTTCACAGTAATTTTTGAAACACTTACTACTAAAAACTTACTCGGGGTTAAAACCCCCAAAACTATTTAATTCTCTCATCAGATGAAATGTTTTCAAGGGGGCAGTTCAGGACTGTTTCCTGCTAACAAATCCTAACCCCACAGGGTTTCTTTCTTCTGTAGGTTTGCAGTGAAGTTGGCATGAAAGGAGTTACAGAGTGCAGTGCCAGACTTGGTGAGCAGAAATAAAACCTACAGCCCAGTGGTTACAGTGATCATGGCACAGGTATTGCACAGTGGATCACAGTTTTAAATCAATTTAAGGTGTAATCAGTTTGGGGAAGTTCCTTCTCAAAGCTCATAGTATTATTTTTCAGTGTGAACGGTTTCTTTTCACAGAGGTAAAATTTCAGAGCAATTTTGTGTCATTTTCAGTGGTAGGAAGCAGGGACACACCAGAGTCTGACACATCTGTTTTCAGAGTGCTTTGGTTTGCTGCTGTTCGTCATCTCTGCTTTTCCCTGCCACCACAGGTGTCTTGGAGTCCTGTGTACTGGAGACTCGAGTTTCCTACTATAAATGGAGACAGGAAGCCAGTGGTCTGAGCTTTAAATCGGTTTCCTTTCTATTCTAGCAAAGCCAGATTCTGGCCTTGTTGTAGGTGGAAGCTCGTGGAGACTCTGCACACAGAAATGCAGTTAATTGGCATTTTGGGTGTGGGCTCGATGGCCTTTGCAAATCCAGCTGTGCTAGCTGGAGATGTGGTTGCTCTCGAGTGTGTTCCTTGCTTTCCCCCACAGCAAATTTCCTCATCTGATGCCTTCAGCTCAGTCTCAGTGAACTCTGTTGGCTTAGCAAAATACAAATTGTTTAACAGAGATGAAATGTGCTGCAATTGCTCACAGAAGTTTGAGGTGGTGGCAGTGTCTGCTGAAGATGATTATAAGTGTTCCCTTTAGGGATTTCTGCTACTTCTGAGAGTTGCTGGTTTTGCACATTCCTTTGTCGGTCTCTTGCCTTGGTCCAAAAATGGACTGTGGGGGAAAATAATGGTAAATTTGGTGGTGGAAACTTGCCTTGAGTGGAGATGTTGAAGCAGTTGCCCAGTGAGGCACAGGAGTTGTTTGCTGAACACAAGAGTTAAAACGTTCAGTGTGCTGCTGCCTCTCCAACCTGGATTGTAATGTTGACTATAGATTGTGCTTTCTATGAATTCTGTTTAAATGAGGAAGTTACTTTGCTGCCACGGTTAACTTGAGATCGCATAAAGATTTCTGGATGCAAAAGAAAGCTGCTGTTCCAGATGAGAGATTAGCAGATGGTGATTCTGTTCCCTGCTTTACTCTTATCTTGTAAAACACTTAATCTGCATATTTGTTCCTATCCCAACTTGTAGAAGCTTTTGAGAGTCACTTCTGGGATAATCCTGCTCTCTGCAGTTCCAAGGTCGTTCTCTCACTCCGGCTTTGCAGGGAGGAGCAGCCTCTGGCGCGTGGGACAGATGGATTTGGAGTTGTTCTGCTCTGAGCCCAGTAAAGCTATTTAGGAGCATTACTGGCCTTACATAAAACTAATGGCAACGAGATTAGGGCTGGTGCCGTTGCTCCTGCAGTGGGAGGGGATGGAAGTTTGCTGTTGTGTTTTCTAGGAAGTCACAAGGCTTAACAAAAGTTATTCGCAGGAATTTGCGAAACCACCAAAATCACACTGTCTTGTACTTGAGTATTAAGTTGCATTATCTCTAGACTATCTAAGTGTTACAAATGCAGCTGTAAGTTCTAAGCCATCCTAATACACGCAAATCCTATGGAGTCTTGGAGTATTGGTTCTTTCCCTTGCTTCCCGTTCCTCCTTTCATTATAAAAAAGTGACTTAATTTCAGCTCCTTCTTCTGAAGGCTGGTGGTAACAGAGTGTTCTTGCTGTCATTGCTGGTGCATGGATTTGACGGCACAAAGAGTGATCCCAGGAGGATGTGGCACACTCGGAGCTGTGCTTTGCCGTGCAAGAGTGGAGCCCTGCTTACCTGAGAGCCCCCAGTGAGCAGGGCAGGCATGCTGCTCATGTGACTTAGGAAGTGACAGGAAAAGCTTAATCGAGCAGTATCCAACTTTTATTTTAGGGAGCTAAATAAAAAGTTAAAAATTCAATGTGTAGTAGTAATAATAATGAGTAAATCACTCTGGCTTTAATCCAAAGTTGAACTCGTTGAACTAGAACTTGCCTGGTGTATCTTTTCTCAAAGTTGGAGAAGGAAAGGGAGAAGAAAGGGTGAATAAAAGAAAAGAAATGGGAGTGTAGAGGAATCCAGGAAATTAGAGCGGAGTTGTAGTGGTTTAGGCCTGCTTGACAAGGTTTATATTTGATTATTTTCCTTAGGTGAGTAACTCATGCTGTGAAGTACTACGTGTATTCCCTGTTTGGGCACTGGTATCTCGTGTTTGTTACACGTAGGTAGGGATGTAAGCAGGACTGGGAGAGTCTCAGCCCTGAAATGCATCTCCCCCAAACAGCACTGAATGCTTTCGGCATCAGCAGGGAAATGACGACTTTGTTGTGGTCGTGTTCTTCATTTTCAGCCTCCCGGGGCTGTTCAAGTGAGTTCACTCGCTTGGAGTGAAGGTGCAGGCCAGGGAACGCTCTGTAAATCTTCCTCCTCTCTGCACAGCTCCCAGGTTTGCCCAGGCCAGCAAACCCAGCCTAATTACTGTCTGCTGGAGCTGCATCCTGGGCTCCCGTGTGTTTGTGTCTCCCTGGCAGGGCCAGCGGCACCGAGAAGCGAGTTGGCCATCAGACAAATTCCCCTCCCTGGGAAGGAGGGCAGCTTTGTGTGCTGCAGAATTCCAGGGCTGGTACTTGGGAGAGAACAAGGAACCAGCTGGCTCTGGCAGAGATGCACGGCACAGAGGGAGGATCTTTGCCACAAGGGCAATAACCCCTTTCTGGTTTCTCTATTTCTACGTGCATTTCTTCCCGTCCTCATATTTTAAGGAATTAATATATTTTTAATGCCCTCTCTAGTAGAGAAGAGATCTATTTAAAGGACTTCTGGAACGAGTCTCAAGCAGTAAATTGAACAGTAGGAATGCCTTCTCCCAGCTGCCTTTGGATTTGTTGCCTAGTCACTTCAGGGAGACAGAATGAATGCAGGGAATCACTCCTGCAAGTGAATGAAGAAGAGGGAAATGAAGTCAATAGTAAAACTGGTCATGGTGACTTTAGAGCATACAATCCTTGTGTTCCCTTCCCCCTCTCCACAGACATAAATTAGGGATGAGGCTGGAATGCAGAGGGTGTTTTCTTTTATACCACCAGCACTAAACAGTGAGTGGCATTTTGCTCTCTTTTGCTGGGGTGTGGAGCTGTGGTACCCTGTGTTGGGAGCTCTCCTCTTCAGACAGACATTTGTGGTCACCCTGCCTTAATTTCACTTAAACAGCCTTCCTGTTCACTTTGGGATTAACACCTCACTGTCTGCCTTCAGAGATAAATACACAATATATCAGGACTCTGCATAAATGTAGTAAATCCAAGTCACAAACAGTGGGGTGTTGGTGGGATGACTCAGTGCATTGTGGAGCTGCTTAAAATATTTGAAGCCTTGGAAGAGCTTTTGTTTTTCTATCCAGTGTCTTTCATTGTTTGTTTGGGTTTTTTTTTCCCCAACGATGAAGTACATAACTCCAAAACAAAACCATTACTGGAAACAAGAAAGTCCAATCAAAAGCCACAATTTTCTGTCATTAGCTGTGACTTGAGCTGGAGTTCCTGGAAGTTGCATCTGTTCAGTAGTTTCAAGCAGGGAGGTTTTGCCTCACCCTGGATTAGAAAGGACCAAACAACCCACAAGTGATTTCCAGACATTTCAGGTCTGCAGGTTCTCCTGGACACAGATACTCTTACTCTCTCTAGGAAGAATGGCTCGGGTATGCTCAGCAATTGTGCATCAAATTCAAATATTTCACTGTCTTTATCTCTCATGATGTTTATCCATTCCTCTGCTGCTTCCTCAGTTTGAGGCTGTTGGAGCTTCCTTGGATTTTAATACTAATCCTAAAAGTTGGTTTCTTAATGTTTCCGTTTTAAGACAGTTTCTGAAGTATCCTTGGAATGATTGATTGATGTTTAGTTTGATGAAAATAGTTTTTCCAGGCTGATAAACTGAGGAAGTGGTCTCCCCATTAGGTCAGTGAATTCTGTTTTCACTCCCCGGGACAGAATTGCCAACCTGTAAATAAGCTGCTCTGCTTTATGGACAAGATTTGTTTGAGTTGCTCCTTTGGAAAATTCCAGAAATGGTGTTTTGAGCCACTGGGAAAGCGTATAAACAATGCTTTCTAAATAATTTTAAAATGCTTTTTGAATGCTACAATTCTTTGTTCAGTCCTTGGAAACATCAGGAGATTGCTCCACTTGTGTAAACACTCTGATTTACTTGCTCTCTGCTTAGGCAGCAGATCGATGTTGATTCCAAAAACTTGCACAGAAACCTTTTGGGTCTGGTGAAATAAAGACTCTCTTTGTTCCTGCCATGATTGACTCGCTGCTGCAGAGTAGGTGACATGTTTTGCCTACCAAGCATGTTTTCTAATCAGAGTTTATATAAAGTTCATGGAACATTAAAATAGATAGCCTCTTCTCTACTAATAAAATCCCCTTTATTCTATTATTGGAAGCAAATTTAATACAGAATTGCTTTTCAGGTTTGTGATGGGCCTTCTGGAATGAAGTCACTGGATTACAGTTTTCTTTTGCTGGTTTGGATTGATGAAGCTGGTTTATTCCCTTTTTTCATAGACATTTGGACAGTGGTGAAACTTCACCACGATACTTTCTCTGAAGTTGCAGAAAACTTGATGGTGACAGTGCACATGTGGTTCTGCATTCACTGCAACATGTGGAAGGCCCCCAAAGTGTGAAAGTGTTTTTAAGTATTTGTCACTGAGTTTTTCTTGTTCCAAATACTGCTTTTAACAGGGGAAAAGGCATTTGAGATCTGCTGGATTCCTTTATTCTTCTTTTTTCATTTGAACTGGTTCTCTTTCCGGTGCACTGGCCCAGTGGCCTCAGAGCCTTTCCTGAACCTCTGAGATGGGTTTTACCCTTTTCCTATTCCCTGCCAAAGCCAGACACCTTGTTTTGATTCCTTTGGCTCCTCAGGTTCCTGTCTCCAGGTCTACCATGGAAGATTTTAGTCCTGCTTGAATCCAGTCAAGTGCCCAGACCTTGCTGGTGGTTTTCATTTTTGTTGGAGCACTTTAAAAGTGAAGATGTCTCACTGAAGCTTAAAAATCTCAAAGCAGGTTGTGAAAATAAAGATGATGTGCAGAAGGAAAGGAAAGCTTGGCCAGATTGTAGCTGCTGGATCTGGGAGAGCTGTAGGGAGCTTTGGATGGCTCTGGGAAAAGCAGACTCTGCGCTGTCTCCATGTGATGATGGGTCAGGGACCAAAGCCTCTCTTTAGTTTTGAGACTTTTGGGGTCAGTGGCTTGGTTTAGCTGTAGAGTTTTATTTTTCTGAGGTAGGGATACAACTGTGCAGCAGCTTTGTGTTTCCATAGTGCTTTGCTCAACCTGCTGCAGAACATTTTCACTCACAAATGGATTTCAGGCTGTGTAGGTGATTCCCACCCCGCCACCCCTTTGCTTTCGGGTCACTAAAAACCATTATTTGAAAGCATTTAGCAGTCTCAGAAGTGTTTTTGCAGCAATAAGTGTGCGTGAAGGGATATTTAGTGGAACTAAAGGACAAATGTATAGATCTTTGCAGAGAAATACTTATAAAGGCTGTAATAACCTCTGAATGCTTTGTCTCAAGTTACACAAGAAGCAGAAACCTGGTTCACTTGGTACAGGTACTGCAGGTGCCCTGCAGGAATGAGGGTGTACCTTGCTGTCCCGATTTTTGTCTTTGTCACCATCATGTCTTCATCTCGTGTGATTGATGCTGCCCCGAAGTGTTTGAAACGCTCAGCCCTGGCGGTGTCACGCTGCAGCTCCGTGTCAGGGGTGTCCTGAGGTGCTCGAGGGGAGGAGAAGACAGATCTGATCTCCAGGGTGCAGCGTGACAGCAGTGAACGCTGTGGCCTAGGAGGGGTTTGGATATCAGAGAAGGGGTCAGTGCTTATTTATCTCTGACACTGTGCAGGAGGAGGGGGACACTGAAATGGATCCTGTTTCCAGCAGCCATCGGTATGGGGGCAGTAGGGGCACTACACATCTGCTTCTCCCTTAAAAATCCCTCCCGAGTGCTCCTGGCGCTGGGAAGGGATCGTCTGCCAGCGTGTGGCCAGCGGGAGCAGCTCTGTGGCTGCAGGCTCCCACCTCGGGACAGGAGGGGAAACAGCTCGGGCTGGGGGTGCTCTGGTGTGGGGCTGAAACCATCAGGGAATTCCAATTTCCATTGGAATAAAGAAGGATAAGATGGATAGGTGTGTTTGGCAAGGAGGGTGTTAACACAGGTGAGAATCCCCAGCGAATCCGGGCACTGGGCAGGATTAGTTCAATTCTCCAACACCTTTCAACCCACTCGGGTCAGCACCAGTGCCCTGATGTCCGGCTCTGACCAAGGTGTGGGAATGTGGAATTCCAAACAGGGAGTTACTGGGTTTGAATGTCCAACTGCTTGTTTGTTCTCCAGTACAGATTGCTTTGTAAAATCTGCATCTCGGGCCTGGTTTGGGATTACTTAACCAAAAATCGCTTTTTTCTGTCACATTTTTAGCACGTTTTGTTTTGCCCTTGGAAAGGGAACAATCCAAGATTACACTGTGTAAGGCACATTGGATTTATTGCTGTATCTTGAGTTTTAGAATAAATTAATATCTTTCCGTTGCGATCGCTGCTAATGAACACAGCGGTTATTTGGTTTTAATTTAAAACTGATCCAGGTACTTGCAATGATCTGCATGGTGTCAGTCAGGCACTGGAGAGTTTTCAGTACCTTCTCACCACTGCCTGAGCCTGCTGGACTCCTTGGAGGTGTGGGATGTGGGTGCTGAAAGTTTGTTTGTGCACTTGAGTCTGTGATAAAGCAGGATCTGTATCAGCTTGGAGGTCACTGGGGGAAAGCTTGGATTCTCCTGAAAATTAAAATAAGTGCAGAAAGCAAGAATGTCTGGGACCTACAAAAAAGTGGTTGTCTTTCTGCTATATATGAGATATGTATTATTAGTAAATACAATATATATCGTCATCAGACCTAGGAAAATAGAGATTTTTATCCTTAATTGAAGGTTTTTCTGGCTGTCGTTGCTGCCTGTTCCAAAATTTCCAGTGACTTTCACCAAGTAAGTCCTTTGGTGAATTTATCCATCTGTTCTTAGATGGGTATGTGAAACTTCTAAGGCAATTTTTTCTTTGCTCTTCTCTTTCCACTTACATGGACACATTGGATCTGCTGATAATTTACTGTATTGTCTTACCAGTTTCAAGACTGTCAGAGCTTGTAGTGTCTAGTCTGTGTTTTTCACAATAGTAATTATTCTGTGTACTTCTCACTGCTGAGAGACGTTTGTGTGTTTTTCTTCAATTAATTGATGACTTTTTAAGGTCTTTTCCTATTGGAGGAGTACAACAGTGTGCTTTGTATTGTGTGGAAAAGTCAAAATTTGCCTGCTTGGGTTTGCACTTCCCTCTTTCTGCACGTTGCTGGTTTGTTTGTTATCTCTGTGCCCCGTTCACCTGGGAAGGGTACCTGTTAAATACCACATCTGCAGCTCGGTGCTTTGCATCTGAAGCCTTGCAGATGTGAGATAAATCACTTTATCTTGTTCACAAATACAAGAATGACTGGCTGAAGTAACTGCTGCCTTCTGGGGGTTACAAATGATGTGCACTGGAATGGAAGTGTTTCTGTGTGTGATCTGGATCCTGGTTCAGTGAGGTACAGGCCGAGGTTGTGTTTCTGTCCTTAACTCTGTTTTGAGCCATTCTGGCCAGTTTGAGCAGTGCCAGGCGAGCCTGGCAGGGAGGTTGGTGGGGGCATCTCTAGGGCAGTTTGTGCTGGATAATACAAAACTCAGTGGAGCTGGTGTTTAGCTCTCAGTCAAGCAGGTATTGATCTTTTTTAACTCTAAAATGTTATAAATACAACGGAGAATAAAGAAACCATCCCACAGAAAATACTGATTATCTACAGCTGACTGGCATGCAAGTGAAATGGCCTCAAGACTTGTGTACGTAAAACTCTGAGGTAGTTTCTTCTACAGAAAATCAGATTTGTAGAGTTGTGTTGCAATTTGGTGTTCCAAGAACGGTTTGGCCTCTGATATTCAACTATTTGGGAGTCCAAGGAGCATTTGTACCTTTGGAAATGTGAATGGGTGGGCTTGAGCTTAAGTTGTAATTTGTCCTTTCTGCTGTCTGACCAGCTCAGTTTGATACTAGGGATTACTATTCCTGTCAGTGTCTATTCACAATTTAATTTTAGCACTCCCTATAAAAACACCTGGGATAATGTAAACCTTCCTCATCCAGAAGAGATACTCAGGTTTTTGGAGACTGTTGAGGTTTTTTCCTAATTTTCTGCAGCTGTTTATTCCTTGCATTCCTTAGACACTGATGTCTGAACTTTTCTCCCTGATACCTTTTGCCTTTAAGTTGTCGAATGTGTACTGAGTCCTTAAAAAAAACAAAGGTGCTTTGAGGTCATATGGGTAATGATTGTATCTAAATCATCCATTAGGAAAAATGGAAAAAATAAAGGTACACAGTTTCTCTGTGAAGGTACAATCTATACTACCTAAAGGAGAGTCAGAGTAGAAAAATCAGTTCTAAGAAGTTGATTATATTAAACCTTTTAAGAACAAAGTAATGCACAACACCAAGCTTGTAGCTCTGGCATGGTGATCTATAACTGCTTCTCAAATGTATAGCTTAAAAAATTACTGTTATTTTTTGGAAGAAACTTCTATTTGCATTTTATAGATGTCCTTTAACTAAAGTCTGTTTGGTTTTTTTGTTTTGTTGGGGGGGGTTGTTGTTTTTGGAGGTTTTTTTGTTTGGTTTTTTATCATGGCTTTCTTGGCCACTTGGTATTTAGAAGAATGATTAATCTGTGGGGTTTATTTTTGTCGTTCTGCAGCGGATATAATTTCTACAGTAGAATTTAACCATTCTGGAGAGTTGTTAGCAACAGGAGACAAGGGAGGGAGAGTTGTCATCTTTCAACAGGAGCAGGAGGTGAGTGCTGCCTAATTACACTGTATTACATGTTCTCTGTTCCTGTTCATTCCCGTTTTAAAGACAAGCAGCATGTTTTTATGAAACCCTTTACCCAAAGTGCGTGCCTGTCTGATAAGTGATTACAATACTGAAATTTAATGAGAACTTCGTGACACCGATAGAAATGATTTTAAACACTCTTTAGCTGTGCTCTAAAGAACGTTGAAAGTGAAAACCAAAAAGGGGTAGGACACGAAAGACCCTTGAGGGAGCTGAAGTTGGTTCTTTTCCAATGACTCCTCCTGGCTGTGATGATGATTTCAGATTTCACTGTAGCTGGGGATATTAAAAGTTGCCCTTAAGCAAGTGTGTGGCTGTGACCTCAGATGTCCTTTTCCACTCTGGTATCAGTCAGGTAAAACCACCTAATTCTTGGAGCAGAGGTATCTTTTCTCCTTCTCTCCTTGTTTTTCGGTCCTTAGGCTCTACCCCAGTGTCAGAGCGGGCAGCTGAGCTGCAGTGCCTGATTTCAGCTGAGGCTGTAGTTGGAAGTTGCCGTGGTTAGAATGTATTTCAGGGAGATGTCACCTCACTGCCTAGAGATGGCACCGTTAGTTTTTGTTTAGTCTTTCCTTCCATTTCCATTTTAAAACTCCCAAAGCTCGGGAATTCCTGGTTCCCAGAGCAGGGGGCTGGTCCGTGGGTGAGGCAGCGTCCCTGTGCCAGCAGCTCCCCTCGGTCAGTGGGGACATCTAGTGGGGCTGGCTGGCACCAGCTCCTGAGGTATTTTGTGGCTTTTTATTGTGTTCTTTTTAATTTCTTTTCTTATTTTTTAATTCTTGAGTTGTAGCTTGATGCTTTTAAGAATCCTCTAATGTAGCTTAAAGCTGCAGCAGTTCCTTGCCTGCTCTCAGGTGAGCTGTGTTTAAATGACTCTTTGCTTTTTGGTGCATGACCCACAGCTCACATCCTTAGGAGCTGGGATCCAGGGGTAGGAAGAACCACCTGGCTTGTCAGATGAAATTCCACAGAATTGTTTTTGGCATTTTTTGGCTTCTCCGTGTTTAGGGAATGATTTGTGTTTAGGGACTTAATTCCCTGATGCACTGGTAGTTAGTTGTTCCAACAAACAGCCGTCTGGAGCAGGTTTTATATGTGCAAGTGAATAAAATACAAGTGTTCCATTTGGATTTCTGTGCCCCCTTCTGCCACACCGCACGGGAGTGCTTTGCAGACCCCGCCTGCAGGAACAGAAACGCTGAGGAGGGCTGTGTGAAGAGCTGTGTAAACCTGGGTGGCTTCACCCACTGCCAAACTGCTGCCACCTCCGGGCTGGAATGTGGCAGCCGGTGACATCAGCTCAGTGCCAGGCAGGAAGTGAATCCTGCATCTCACAGAAACCGAGGAGGAATTTGCGTAGGCACGGTGCAGTTACCTAAATTGGAATTTAACATCAGGCACTTGGGCCAACACCTCTCCTTGTTTGGAATTTTTTTTTTATTCCTTTGAGCACCATGAGACTGAGAGTTTAAAGTTTGATTTTATCCCAAGGATGGATTTCACTTATTACTGGGTTTATGTATTATTCTGGTCCTGTAGAGTTTTACTAGAATACACACATAGAACATTTAAGCCTCAGTCGTTATGGTAAGTCTGGGATTGAAGGAAAGTTCCCTGAATTTCCTAAGGCATTTCCTACAGCACAATAGATTTCCCTTCCAAGCTGTTCCATGCAGTGACCCGGCTTCACTTGTTAGTTCTGACTGAGGCTTGGAACAAAGTCCCTTCCGTTCTCCAGGGTGGGAAAAGCAGCGTAAGGGAGAGGTGTGGTACAGAATTCTGGTGCCAAATGGGATTTCTAAGCATTTTTCTCCCTTCTCCCCTTCCCCCTCCTGCCCAGCCCATTCTAAAGTGTAAGAATTCCTGCCAGCTCTCAGGGAATGAAGCACGAGAAAATGATGCAAGGAATGTGACAAATGTGGGCCAGCAAGGGTTGTATCAGGTGTGTTTTGGTGAGCTACTGAGGGATGAAATGAGCCAGCCCATGGACATGAGACACCAGAGGAGGAAGGAGCAAAGTCCCCAGACAGGAACATATCACAGCAAAGGCATCTGATGGTGCAATCTCTGGAGTGGGTGGGACAGGAATAAATCACAAAATTCAGCTTGAAACCACTTCAGGTAAACGCGGGGAGCGCTACATCAGGAATGGATCCAGTTTTCTGCACCCAGTGGATGAAATTCAAGGTTCAGTCCATGCAGTGCAATATTTTGGTGCCTAAGACACAGCTTTTGGAAAGAGGAAATGTGCAAGTTTTTCAGTTTTGCAAACATTTCCACCTGGACAGGTAACTGCAGGGGTGACTCTAATACCAGAGCTGTATTCAGCAGAGGTGATGAGCTTTTTTTCCCTTCTAGAATGAGGAAGAAAAAGCTGCTTAAGCAGTTCAGAAGCTCTTAGGGAACTTGGAGATTATAAACCAGAATAGTGGAGCTGCTGGTATAAATTTAGAGGTGCCATGTGGGATTTCCATAGTGTGCCTGGAAAGCTGAACGTACTCACAGAATAGATTTGCCATATGTGTGTCTGTAGTAGGGGAAGGAATATTCCCTTTAAACAGCAAAGGTAGAAAAATTAAAGATGAAAGGAGATTTTTTTTTTTTAATAAAATACTTAGGCAAAATATTAGTTTGTTCAGCTGCTCAGCATTAATGTGAAAACTTGCTGGAGATGTTATTCACGTTCTGAGGGGAGTTTCTGGAAACTTAAGCTGCTGCATAAACTGTCTCTTTCTTCTTTGATGTTTTCTTAGCCAAAATAGTAGAAACTTTAATAAATTTCTTGCAAAAGAGATGATGCTCATCTCATTTGGTTGACAGGCTCCTGAAAATCAAGCAGGTTGTACCCCAATGTGCATTGTATACATGTCTTGATCATTTAATTCTCTTTTTAGAACAAAACCCAGTCTCACAGTAGGGGAGAATACAATGTTTACAGTACCTTTCAAAGCCATGAACCAGAGTTTGACTACTTGAAAAGTTTAGAAATTGAAGAGAAGATCAACAAAATTAGGTGGTTACCCCAGAAAAATGCTGCTCAGTTTTTATTGTCTACAAATGGTAAGTTATAACTTCTATTTTGCACCATAGCATGTTATTGTGTAGGTTTGCTGTTAGGATTTGGTCTAATCCTCTCCAAAAGGCTGGGATCAAGCAGGGTTTCACTGCAGGGATCAGGGGATGTGGCTCTGGTGGCGTCCCTGGGCACAGGTGTCCCCAGCACAGGGATGTGTGTGTGGGATTTAGTTGTCTTATAGCCCAGAGACCTTCACATCTGTGAGTCCCTGTGTCAGAGCTTACATCAGTCATTCATAGCAATCCCTGTCCTAACTGAAACTTGCTCTAACTCTTATAAAAAGAACAAACTGTGGAGGAGGTTTTTTAATGCTTTTTATCTTGTCTTGTTTTCCCCAAGCAACATTTTTGTCTTTTTTGGTGCACGTGGGCGGCCTTGTCTTGTTTGAAGGCATCAGCAGCGATGACTGGTGTCTCTCCACAGCTCTCATTTTAAACTGTGGCTGTTTCATTGCAGATAAAACAATAAAGTTATGGAAAATCAGTGAAAGGGACAAAAGACCTGAGGGTTATAATTTAAAGGAGGAGGATGGACGGTATAGGGATCCTACTACAGTTACAACACTACGGGTGAGTAGCTCACAATCAGCTCTTTTCTCCTCTCTCAGCCCACGGCTCAAGGAGGAACTGCCCCATCACATCATTAATTTTATCTTCTCTGTGATGCCACTTGGCAGAAATACTGACTTGGAAGATATTTCCCCCAGCTCAGCACGCTGAGGGACTGTGCTGAGCGCTGCTGGTGTCTGTGGTGGGTTTGGAGCTCACTCTGGCCCTGCTCTGTGTTGCAGGTGCCAGTGTTCAGGCCCATGGACCTCATGGTGGAAGCCAGCCCACGGAGGATATTTGCCAATGCCCACACGTATCACATCAATTCCATCTCCATCAATAGTGACTATGAGACGTACCTGTCTGCAGACGACCTGCGGATCAACCTGTGGCACCTAGAAATCACAGACAGAAGTTTTAGTATCCTTTTGCCACTGTTCTGTGGGATGGGAACAGCAAAACTGCTGGATTTTATTTCCTTTCATGAGAAGTGTTTGGTATATATACAGAGAATTCATCTCCATTAATCCTGGTTATTTCTCCCTGGTAATTGTAAGAGCTTTTACTTTTGGAGAAGGAATGGTTTGGGTTGGAAGGGACATAAAAGCTCATCCAGGTGGGCAGGACACCTTGCATTATCCCAGATTGCTCCAACCTGGCCTTGGACACTTCCAGGGATGGAGCAGCCACACCTGTGTCAAGTTTTTAATATAAAATAACATTTTATAATGTAGCAGTATCATTAGAATTTAAGCAAAATAAAGTTCTATATTAGAAACTTGGGAGATCATTTGTAGTATAGAATTAATTACTGCTGGAGTGGAGCAAAACTGAAGCAGGTTTTTGCTGCTGTAAGAATTATCTCGAAACCGGTACGGAACGTGATGGTACCACCTTGCGTTGCAGACAAATTGTGTGGCTTGATTTTAACTCTTACCTGCGTTGTGCCTGGTCCCACAAGCCTGAGGCAGCATTTCTGAAAGCACCTAGAACTGAAAAATCCCTTGGGGAAAAACCCATTTCACTGGAGGCAATTCCTTAACGAGCTGCTGCAGATATCGTAGATATCAAGCCTGCCAACATGGAGGAGCTGACAGAGGTGATCACAGCTGCAGAGTTCCACCCCAACAGCTGCAGCACGTTTGTCTACAGCAGCAGTAAAGGCACCATTCGCTTGTGTGACATGAGGGCATCAGCCCTCTGTGACAGACATTCAAAGTGTGAGTGCTGCTCTTCAGTGCCTCCCTGTGCCAGGGGACGTTTGCTGTGAGAGTCTGTCAAGCACTGAATTGTCTGTGTGGATTTGTGTGGGATTCCTGGAGTATATTGAACAGATCTAAAGCCTAAAATCTAAATAAATGTTAGAATTATATTTATGTTTTTCTGGAGTAGAAATAGTGAATAAAATGAGTAACAGCTTCTGTTTAGACACCGGGAATGGCTTTTTGCAAACTTCAGGTGGTTAAAGGCCATTTGGTCTGTACTTGATGCTGGAAATCTTCAATGTGTGAATCAAGACTTCATATATTAGCAAATAATTAATTCATTTATTAAGAAGCTGACCTTGGCTTGCTACAACAGTAAGAGAGTATGGGAACTATATTACAAGTGTTTCTCCTTGCAAGTTATTTTATATAGAGTAGCCCAAGGTGGAAACCTTATTGAGAAAATGCTAAAGTAATTCAGGTGTGTCTTGTATCAGAGAGACACAAACTTACCTCTTGAAATGCCTGTCTTATTTTCCTGCAGTGTTTGAAGAACCAGAAGATCCTAGCAACAGATCATTTTTCTCTGAAATCATCTCTTCCATATCTGATGTCAAATTTAGCCATAGTGGTCGATATATGATGACTAGAGATTATCTGTCAGTGAAGATCTGGGATTTAAATATGGAAAATAGACCTGTGGAAACATACCAGGTATTGGGTGAAAATCACGTGGGTTGGAAATTAAAGAACCTGGACAGAGGCTGAGTCTTACTGATGGTCTTGACGTGGCAGTTACAGTTCTGTGTGTGGATTCGGGCAGAGCATCCCTGAGGTTTGGGACTCCACACTCCTGCTGAAGGATCTTGGTATTTGCAGGGTGGTGGCAGAACCCAAACCTGGGTTTGGGGCTGAAAAAGCCTCCCTCTTACCCAGTGGGAACGTGGGAGGTGGAGAGGTGATCTCCAGAGAGTCATGACAAGTCTTGGCTGTCTTTATGTTCTCTGGTATTTCCTGAAGAAAACGGGAGGTGAAACGTATCCTTTTCATCAAATGTTTGTATCTGCCACTGAAAATTGCTGTTTTCTTTGTAAGAAAGAGCTCTTGTGAGCAGTCTCAGGTACTTCCTTGCTTGTGGAACAGTCTGGGAAGGCTGTTTTACAGGTGTGTGAGTCCAGTGCTCACTCAGGTTCTCCGATCCCTCTTTTGCAGGTGCACGAATACCTCAGAAGTAAGCTCTGCTCGCTCTATGAGAACGACTGCATTTTTGACAAGTTCGAATGCTGTTGGAACGGATCAGACAGGCAAGTGGAATTCTTCTCCCTGTGCACTGCAGATCTTTCCAAGTTACTCTGAAAATGGCCAGTGGACCTCAAATACCTGGTTTTGGACAACATTGTAGCACTTCAGGAGACTTTAACATGTACACTGTTAGCTCTGTAGGAATCTGCACCAGACCTGTTGGGGAACCCGTGAGAAAGCTTCCAGGAATGTTCCTTTTTACAGTGATTTGCCATGGTAGTGACCTGCCAATAACACCACTTAGGACAGCTCTTGCTTCTGTGCTCATCATGTCATTAACGGCTTGTTTGCTGCATCTAAAGCAGCTCATTGGTTCCCTGTCAGTACTGTCAGACATGGTGCTTTTTTATTTCTTTATTTTTTCAATTTGGCATCTGTCTGCTCAAATATTTTTTGAGGCAAAGGAAGGACAGGGAAACTTGTAAATGTCTTTTTCTTAGTGAACAGCTGATGCAGAACCAGTAGCTATAAGGGATTTTCACAAACTAGATGTACTGCTCAGTACCTAAATTCAAACAATTTGTGTGTCACTTAAATCACATGGCTACAATTCCAATGTGTTTGGGGTTTGTTGGATCTTTTCCCTGTGTGTGTGAAAAGCAAATTAAATAATGACATTCAAGGTGCTTGGATAACAAAATACCTCAAAGGGCCCATGGAAGGAAAAAGGGTATTTTTTGGGGGGGTTAAAACGATAAAACATTGCAGTGCCTGCTTCCCTGTAGCTGTAGCAGGTGGGGGTGAGGCCACCTCCTTCCCACGTGTGTGATCCGAGTCGGGACCCTCCGGCTTGCGGAAAGGAGAAGGAATTCCCAACTGACCTCTTTCTTCCTTCCCCCTCTGCGCAGCATTGTCATGACAGGATCTTACAACAACTTCTTCAGGATGTTTGACAGAAACACGAAGCGAGACGTCACCTTGGAGGCGTCCCGAGAGAACAACAAGCCCCGCACGGTGCTGAAGCCGCGCAAGGTGTGCGCCAGCGGCAAGAGGAAGAAGGACGAGATCAGTGTCGACAGCTTAGACTTCAACAAGAAGATCCTGCACACAGCCTGGCACCCCAAGGAGAACATCATCGCCGTAGCTACCACAAACAACTTGTATATATTTCAAGACAAGATGAATTAGGGTTGGCATTCCTAACTGAAGAGTCACTTCCTGCATAGTTGAAATAGTTGAATCTAGCATTTGTACCTGTAACGAAAGCGAGTGAGAGGTCCATTATGGCACCCCTTTCCAGTGTTTAAAAATGTGCCATATGACAACACACTTTTATAGCTCCATGGAGAAGGCTCTGTGGCTCTGTTGTCTCCATGCCTGCTAGCCATTTAGGTGAGGATAGGGCACTTTTTAATTTAAATGACTACTTGCACCATCTTGCCTAATGGACTAGACTGGACTGTCTCAACATCGGTTTACTCCACTTTTTATGCCTTCCATTGTGATGACGTCAGACACAGGGAAAGCCTTCAATCATGCTATGGGATTTAATTGTGTAACCTCATTACTGTATCATTCGTGGCCCCCTTTTTTTATTAAATACAGCTCATTCTTGCTGTGGCTTGTAGCATTCCTCCTCCTTCTGGCCTCCTGGACTCCCCCTTCCCCCTTCGTCCCCCTCCACCTTGCCTTGGTGGTGGTGTATGGAAAAAAAAAACAAAATAAAGCACATAAAATGGGTCCGTTTGGGGTCAGTGGTAAAGGGGGTCTGTGTTGCAACAAATGTTTTAATAAACAGTTGACTGTAATCACTCCTTGCCATGTCTGGCACCAAAAAAAAGAGAAAATAAGGAAAAAACAAACAAACTACTGAATAAAAGTGACAAAGAATGGAGAATCTGTTTTCTTTTTTTTTTTTTTTAATCTACCTCTTTATACAAATACTCTGTGTTTTACCTTAGATGCATGAAAATAAAATGATGTTTTTTGTAATGATTTTAACCAGTATTAATTATTTTTCATGGGAATGAAGAGAGGGAGGGATTTCACAGGTACCTGCATTCACTCCTGAGTAACCTGAGCACCAGCCAGTGTGTGACCACTTCCATCTCGGCACCACAACTGCTGTCAGGTTTTGATCTGAGCAGTCACTTCCCGTTCCAGTGTCCTTGAATGCTCCTCTTTTTAACCTGTTGCTTTAATCAGAACAGGAATAGAATCTTCAGGTTTTAAATTCCATTTTATGGGACTGATGTCTTAACGTTTGGTTTCGTTCTGGTTTCTTCAATGCCTTGTTTTAGGATAAAATACCTTTAATGCCTTGTTTAGAGCACCAAGTCCCCCGTGGCTTTGTGAGAAGTTGTCTGAGCTCTTGTGTGGTGTTGTGTAGTACCAGCACCATGGTTCCGTAGCTAATGACTGCACTGCATCCTGCTGCTCTGTTTGCTGTATTTATTGCTAACAACTGGAAATGTAGTTTTAACCATGCAAGTGTTTTCTTCTGGCTTTTGGCTTTGCAAAGTTCCTGCACTTCCAGAAACGTTCACTGGTGCAAGGAGCCGAACACGTGGAGTACAGAAGCTGCATGAAATAAGTGTTCATAGTGATGTGAGAGATTTCAGCTCTTCAGCACATAAGGCTTATCCAAAGATGAACTAGATATTGATGCTTTATAAGGCTCATGAGTTTTTACTTCCAGATATTTTTGCTAAATGTGCTTTTAGGTTTTGCTCTTCCTTCACGGAAATACTCAGTGAAGTTTGAAGTCATAGTGAACTTACCTTGAACTAGGAGAATTTTCACTTTTGAGTTACCTATATTTAGTTATTTGTGTGGCTTAGAGGTAGTTATTAAAATGACGTTATGATTTGATCAACTGAGATACTGTTTCTGCTGTAAAATTTTGGCTGGGTTAGAGGTTGTTAACAAGACTACTCTTGCAATCACTCCTTAATTTCTTTAAGTCCTTGTGCGGTGGTTTGAAAATGTAAAAATTCTAATATTTATTAATCCGGTTCTCTTAAATACAGTATTTGTCTTGTACCATGCATGCCTGACCATGAGCCTTTGTAAGGATTTTTACCTTTTTTTTTTCACCTGTTAGCCTTGTAAAACAAATGAACTGCCCTAGGGACAGCAGCTGTTTTCCAGTGGGTGAATAAACAAGTGGGCCCTACTCCTCCTTAGTAGCATGTGACTAATTTTACTCCAGCAACCAGACTTGCCAACAGTTCAGGAAACAACTCGTTGAGTAACGTTAATCACGTGTACAGCTGTTCCCAGGGCCAAGGTTTATTCTTTATCTTGCTGTGAGGGCACAGAGGTGATGAGATGCTTTTGCTGTGGAGCTGGTAAAATGCTGGTTTGTGAAGGGGTAGGGTTAACGCTGCTGGATGGGGAAGATGAGGGCCCTGGCAGTGAGGCTGCTGTTCCTGTGCCACCCAGAGCCCCAGGGATGCACTGAAGGTGCTCAGCACGGCCCCGCGCGGAGCTGAGCACGCGAAGATGGCACAGAGAGACCGGCTGCAGTCACCTAGAGCAATACTCCAGTCCAGCTTCCTCTGGGACCACAGCTGGGCCTGCTGGGATGGGTTAAAGCTCGCCCTGGGAAAGGGTTTGGGTTTGTTGGTAATGGTGATCCTTGAGATGTCAGCTGAGGTTTAACTTGTCCTCACCAAACCCAGCTCCTGCCTGTGCTGTCACGCTATCCATTAGAGAATTCTCTAAGCACACTGTCCACTGATACATGCTGTAAATCGTATATTTTATTAATAAAAGTATGCAGAGAATACACTTTGTCAGGATGCTTTTTATGCTCTTTCCTGCCCCTCCCCTTTTCTGCATTTTCAGGTAGTTCTGAATGAGCAATCTCTCCCCTGTGCCTGGGGAACAGTGTCCCCGATCCTGTCCCAGGCAGGACACCGCTGGTCACTGCCTTCAGCTGCTCAGTGCCCAGTAAAACCAGTGCAAATCCGCAATTTCCAGTCCCTGAATGCCAGACCACACACGGGCAATGCCTTCTCTTCCTGCGCTCCTGTCCTGAAGCCACTGCTGGTACCAAAATGCCACCGAGCGCCCCTGAGGTGGTTTGTGTCTGCAGTGTGACAACCGCAGTGTCACTCCCGCCACCCGTTCCTGTCCAGGGTGAGGTGTTTATCCAGCTGCCACCCGTTCCTGTCCAGGGTGAGGTGTTTATCCAGCTGACACGATGCCGAGGTGCACGAGAGCCCTGTGCCTCGAGTCCTTTGTCTCTTCCCTGCCTGGAAAACACACTGGAGATGCAGCAGCACCTGCTCCGGGCAGGCAGGACAGGAGCATTTATTGCTTAACTACAGATCCTTTTATTATCAGCCTGACTGGAAAAAGCTCAGGCAGTGCTGACAAGGAGAGACCCGTGGTTTTTCCCCTCCTGGAGAGGGGCTGTGGATGATGGAATACCAATATTTTAATAGATTTTTATTGTCATCTTGTTGGGCACAGCAGAGCTGGGAAGCAATTTCCTGTGTGCTGCTCTTCTGTTCTTCCCCTCGGGCTGTAGAGGTGTAAAACATCCCGGCTCACATCAAACACTCCTTTTATTGAATAAAAGGTGTCTCCTTCTGCCCTTTCCCATGGAATTGGGAGTTGTAAAGGCAAGGACTGGTGTCTTGGATGGAGGTGTGCTGGGAGTGAGGCTGCTGTGTAATGACTGTGGGTGCCTGGAGCTGTTTGTTTGCCCTCAGCAAACATCTTATTTAACCCGGCCTGCAATGGTTTGGGCTTGTAAAGATGAGCGGTGGAATAAAAGCAGCGTTTGTTTCACAGCTGAGAGAATAAAACCTGTGAATTCAATTTCTCTCCACAGTGAATTTTACCTTCCAATTCTAACAATCTCACCCCTTGCAAACAGGAAAAGCAGCCCTGGCTGGTTTTAATGATGCTTTTCTGAGCCGGGGCTCTCCACTAGGAGGCAAAACGTTACTGGAAAGAGGTGGAGGCTTCGGAGCCGCGAGGGGTCACGGCGAGGTGAGGTCACTGTCCCTCGAAGTCACCTCAGGAATCAACAGCGATCAGTTGTTGCTAAATACGAAACACCATAAAAGCCTTCCCAGGGTGGATTATTGCCGTACAAAGAGCTCAGCCGAGGTGTGCAGGGCAAAGAGCCCTTGTGCTGGGGGGATGCTGGCTGTGCCCAGCTCAGGAACGGGCTCTTCTTCAGCTTTGGGGAACAGAAATACTCAACAAAGAAAATAAAAGTAATCGTGGCATGTTTTAGACTTTGGAATTGTGGAATGGTTTGGGTTGGAAGGGACCTTAAAGAAAGCCCATCCAGTGCCACCCCTGCCATGGCAGGGACACCTCCCACTGTCCCCGGGTGCTCCAAACCCCGTCCAACCTGGCCTCGGACACTTCCAGGGATCCAGGGGCAGCCACAGCTTTCCTTCTTCACTTGTTTCAAACATTCAGAACACCTTGGAACCATGAGACAAACCAGTGAGATTATCTTGCACAGGTCTTGTTACTCGTTTGATTTCAGTTGACTTAAAGGTTGGGTTTTTTTCCTAAAAGAAAAACCTTTGTATTGCACTCCAGTACGAAAAAAATTCCCAGAAATTTATGACCATGTGGTTTTGTGTCCCTCCAACCCTGCCATTGTCGCAGCATTTTCCGTCCCAGGATTCAAATTACAAACATTAATTACATCATTCAAATGCCTCAAGGAACCTGTGTAGTGGCTCGAGCACAGGGCTGAAAGTCAGGCCTTGTGAATGCTATTTCTGGCTCCGCATTGACTCACTCTATAATCTTGATCAATTTATTTCTGACTCAGAAATTTTAATAGTCCCACTTGACTGATAAATATTCATGCCACAAGTGTTGTGGCAAATGCTTCCTGAATGAGGGTGGTGACAAATGCTCATGTTAGCCGGTGATTTGAGGGTTGCAAAGTGGGATCGGGTTACCCGAGCAGGTTTGCTATTCAAAATCATAAGTAGCTCATTGTTCTGACTCCAATCTCGAATCTTTCTGTGGCCCCTCCACCTGTAAACAGATGTTTTATCAAATTAATTGAAATACTGCTTTCTTTTTGCTACTAACGTAGCTAATTCTCTCCCAGTGCTATCCCAGAGACATCCAGATTTTCCACAGGATTAGATATTTGGAGCAGTCATGCAGGGCCTGCAGTCAGATTGGGAAGCGTTGGTATTACAAAATGTGGATTTCAAACATCCAACATTAGTGTAGATGAATAGAAGACGAAGAATACTTAAAACAGGTATTCTAGTATGGGATGATTGTGACACTTGTGCATACAAGCTTTTTCTCTAGCTTAAAATAGTTCTGATACAGAAATAAAGTGATTTCTTTGCATTTGTAATGGGGAGGGAACAAAGAACTCTACTGGAGTTGTGTCTGCGTGGCTTCACTCTGATGGTGTTGCTGTTACTGAACTCCTACAGTGAGTACAGTCATGGAAAAGCCACAATTTATCCTCTCGTGGCTGTTGATGGGAGGACTTTATGGTGTAAAAGGCTCCTTTACAGCTTTTGGGAAGCAAAATGCTTATAAACAGATATACGTTTGAGAGAGATGGGACTGAAGTTACACAATTCCACCAAAAAGAGTCGATGCCAAAACAGAATGGAGTTACCAAGATGAAAAGGGGGATCAGGGGGACCTTGTGGCTCTGCACAACTCCCTGACAGGAGGGGGCAGCCGGGGGGGATTTGGGATTTTATCCCAGGGAACAGGGACAGGAGGAGAGGGAACGGCCTCAGGCTGGGCCAGGGGAGGCTCCGGGTGGACATCAGCAGGAATTTCCCCATGGAAAGGGTGCTCAGGCCTTGGAAGTGCCCAGGGAGGTTTGGAGTGCCCATCCCCGGAGGTGCCCAAGGAAGGCCCGGACGTGGCACTCAGGGCTCTGGCGGGACAAGGTGGCATCGCTCAGCGGTCGGACGCGACGCTCCCGCAGGGTTTTCCCAGCCCGGCTGCCCCGGGCACTCCCTGTTCCCCCGTCCCCGTCCCCGTCCCCCTCACGCCGCCGCCGCTCCCTCACGGCCCGGCTGCGCACGCGCGGGACGTGCGCGGGC
>VWZW01000229.1:132781-169968 GCA_013397115.1 Edolisoma coerulescens | reverse complement strand
GGCCGCGCGGCGCTGCCGGCGCGGGCAGAACGGGCTCCGGTGCTGCGGGAGCGCTGCGCCCGGCGGGACCCGACCCGCCGCCCCTCGCGGTGCGCTGAGGGCGATCGAGTCCCCCGAGGAGCGGGCCAAGCGCGTTGCGTGGTTACACGGAGTTTACCCGAACGGCGACGATGGGGATACAGCGGGGTAGGGGGAGGAGCGTGGCTGTGGGAATGAGTTTATTCAGTGGCTGAGTCAATAGCACTGACGTGAGCTATTTCCCTCTATATCCGGCATCTCTGTCAGCTGCTTTGCTGCATCCTTTTGTTCCTGGGATAACACTGGTAAGGCACATCATGTAGGCTCTGGTACTTACTTGGCAAGTGCTTTTCCTTCGTTATAAACAGTTCCTTCAGCGTGTCCTTTCATCTCTAAATTTTAAGGCTAGAAGAGGTGAATAAGTTGCACTAATGATGAACTGTAACCTCCGTGGTTTTACGATGAAGTTTAGCTGACCACGAAATAAGCTTGCTGGCTGGTTTTCCGTAACTCAGTGGGAATTTTATGAAAGAAAGAATAAACTGCGCCCGTTTCATAACGCTGCTGTTGTGTTGTGGTAACACTACGTTGTGTGATAACCGTGGTGCCTTAAACAAATGTTACCTGAGTCAATAATTTTGGCAAATTATTCAGGCCTGTTACACTTAAATAACAATTAGGCTGTCAAAGTTGCGACATGCCCAGTGCCTGACTCGATGCTTACTTTAGAAATGGCATTATTTGATGCCTGTGTGTTTTATGTTTAGTTTCTGGTGGTGTGGTAACTCTCAGTGATCTGCTGGGAGGTAGGAGCGACAGGAGCTGGGAGCTCGGTGAGCAGGGGCTCACCCAGCTCCGGGATTGCTGGAGGAGCCGAGCACGAGGCAGGAGAGGAAATGTGTTTGACACACTCTGCTCCGGGAACAAAACAAACGCACCCGCTCAGCGCCACGCAGGCTTAGCGCTGCTTTCAGATGTTCAGCCCCTGCACAATGCTCTGGTGGGAGAGGTGCATTTTCTGCCGTTCTCTCAGCTTTTCAGTGAACTTTTCAGGCTAATGAGCTCAGACACCTATTCATGGTGTTCTCTGTGCCGTTTGTGCGTGTTTGGGGCCTTTTATTCAAAGGTCCCTTAGCACTTGGAGGGCAGAAGAGCTGGGAATAAAACTGGTAACCTGTGCTTTGTTGGTCTCATAGAGATAAAAAACCCAGCTTGCTTGCTTTGGGAATTCTAGATGCTTCCTCTATTTTAATTATTATAAAGCTCTGTTACATATTGACAAAAAGAAATCCCACCTTAGGCAAGAACCCATCTATCTCTGTCATGGAAAATCTGCTTAATAATTACCATTGTGGGAATCTGGTTGGCTTTCTTTTCCTTTCCCTTTCCCCCTTCTTTTTTTTTTGTTAATGTTGTACTTCATTGTAAAAGTGATGCTTATTAGTTTATTCAGGTTGATCATGCTTTAGACTTCTTGTGAGCTACTACTTTGGAGTATTTTTATATCTATAAAATGTATACAGGTATTTATCTATTGCTTTTGATATCTCCACTTCATGCACCCAGCTGAAATCAGAGGGAATAAACAAAATGAGACCCGTCTTCCCCAACATGTTTAGCTCCTGCTGTTTAAACAGTCCACGAAGTTATGGAAAAACATGGAATTAAAGTCAGTGTATATAAATTCATAGTGAAATAATTAGCCATAGAGCAAAGCCAAAATTCAAACCGTTTTGGAGAAAAATACCATTCATATGACCAGTTGCTTGGGTTTTTATTTTTTTCTCCCAAGACTGTGTGTTGTATGATTTGTGAAGGGAGGAGATGCTGCCACATTTCTTAATTCTATTACTCTTAGTGCTGCCACATTTCCTATTTTACTGTCAAGTAGAAATATGGCAAAAATTAAAAGTTCTCAGGCAGGTGAATAATGTAACTTCCTTAGTTCTCAGAAAAGCTTGGGGCAACCCCCACTCTCTGTTATTTGGGCAGTTTATTCTCCAATACATTCCTGTCCATCCTTTTAAAGAAGCAGAGGTTCATGTCCCTCTAATCAGTGTTTGAACCCAGTCGTGTTGCCTGCTCCCTGTCCCAAACCGGTTGTGAGTGCCCGTGGGAGCAGGGAGCGTGTTGGAGCTTGGTGGCAGATTATGCTTCCTTGAACGTATTTTGAGTCATTCCCGGTGAGGTCAGCTGGGAACGTGCTGCTCCTCATGTCAGCTCCTGCTGAGCTCCCGGAGACTCTTTACTCACAGTAGAATTTGGGCTTTCTTCCTACTACGGCCACGGTGGGTTTTAGATAAACACAGAGTTTCTCAGCCCGAGGTAAATCAATAAAAATTTTATTAGTGGCCGTGGGTTTAGGGCTGTGTGTCAGAGTAAGGAGAGCTGACCACCATCCTCTGGGTGTTCTGGTGTCAGAGGAACACATCCCCTCCCACCTTTGCCCTCTGCTGATTTTTTTTTAATCATAAATGGCTTTGCAGGTCCTGATTTTTCCAACAGCCAAAAGTGCTTGTTGGGGGATATAAAGCTTTTTTACCTAACTAACTTTTGACCAGCTGCTAACTGCATTTGCCACCTGCTTTTCTGCAGGTGTGGCCTCTTGCTGCTACAAGGCAGAACAACCTTCCTGATGAAGCTTTTAGAGTCTGGCTGTTTTATTTAGGAGTTCAGCCACCAGCAATCATCACCAATCTGCAATAACACAGCCTCTGTGTGATGCTGACTGAGCAAAGCTGCCTCTTCCCAGTTAACACTTGATTATCTGAAAAGCCTAATGTGCAGTGCTGAGCTGGTGCATACCCAAAATTCCTCGTTTGGGAATCCAGCCTGGGGAAACCAGGCTGGGAACCACCAGGACACGAGGCTTCCATGGACATCGCTGTAATGGCATAGCCAATAATCGGTGCTAAAGGTGAATTCTTCACCAAATCAAGTTGAAAACAGGCTCGTTATTAAACATCCCTTCCTGTGTCACTGATGGAGCTCCCAGAGACAAAACCAGGCTACAAAAAATAAGTGCAGGCACTCCCAGGTGCATTTCAGAAATCAAAAATCAGTGGTAAAGTGTAGCAGTTGCACAAATAATGTTCAAAAAGTAGTTTCAGATGTTGTATTGGTAGCTTCAGGCTTGCTTTTCTTTCTCGGATATTTTTACCTCGCTGGGGAAGATGTCCAAACTTTAAAAAATAGTCAACTAACTACGAAAAATCCCTGAAAGCTCCTGCCTTCAGGTGGTATAAATTAAATTACACAGCACTAGTGGTGACATATATTTCTAAAACCTGTTTGTTTCCAGTTGAAACATATCACTAAAGAATGTAGCAGCACATACACTCTCACATTTAGTTAATCTGCACATAAAATATAAGTGAAATACATTCAAAAATAAAAATCCTCACCTTAACTACAGAGTGTGTGAACTTTTTAGCAGCTGCCCTTGTCATCCATGGTACACTCTTGCTCTTTGTTGAACCTTAGTGTACACAGGGATGTCCCATAGGTAAAACTACCAAAAAATGGGGAAAAACCCAGTAAATCTGAGCTTTATGGGAGATGTTTGTGCCAGGGCAAAGCAAGCTGAATGGGGCCTGAGAAGGGCAGCCTTCCTGATGTATAGAAAAATCAGGGATTGATCCAAGGCCTTTGGAAGCAGAGGAAAGGAGAATATAAAGCTGCACAAGGGGGAGTTTTGTAGTAGAGGGCATAGGGGTGAAAATTCTGTTTGAGGAAGCAATGTAGAACAGGGTGACGTGTAATGGAGTGATCCATAGTTAATTGAAGCTCCAAACTGCAGAGAGAGCCGTGGCTGATGAGAGAATTAACAGCTGGGGAGGTTTTATTGACCAGCTCCAGAGTCGGGGAGCAGCAGCGCAGCTCTTAGGGGTGTTTGTGTTGGGGGAAGAAGGAGAAGGCTGGCGCTGCTGTCTCTGTGCCGTGTTTGTGAGCTCTCTCAGGCCGGTGTGTGCTATCTGGAGCCAGCATGCTGCTGCTCCCCTCTGGGTGCAGTTGATAAGGTGAAGGTGTGTTCGGTGCCGGGGTGCCCGTGGGGTGACGTGTGGCTGCCCCACAGGTTCCTGGGTGGAGCTGCAGATGAACGGCAACGGCAACGACAGCGGCAGCGGCAAGAACGGGGGCCTGGAGCACGTCCCGTCCTCCTCCTCCATCCACAATGGAGACATGGAAAAAATCCTCCTGGATGCCCAGCACGAGTCAGGACAGAGCAGTTCAAGAGGTAGTTCCCACTGTGACAGGTAAAGGAGTGTTGGCCACTCTGCCTGCAGTTCATTGCCCGTTTTGTCCCAGGGAAAAGTCTGTTGTGCTCCAGAATTTGGAATGGTCGCTGGCTCGTGGTGGCTGGGTGATGTTTCCACTTGTAATGATACAAAAACACGTGTAATTCACAATACTGGCAGTGTTCCCTACAAGAACAAAGGGATTTGCATCCTTTCTGTAGCAGCTGAACTTTTGGGCAGTGCTTTCTTTGCTTCAGGGAGCAACTGTCAACCCTGTCGAGAAGGGTAGGATTATAAATTTAAAGAAATTGAAAAGATGGGGGGGTTGGGAAGAGTTTCTAATGCTGGTATTTGGGATCTGAAGGGTGGTGCAGTCTGTAACTCAGCTGAATAATGTCCAGAAGTGCATGAGGTAATGATTCAGCTGAGATTTATCTACACTGATGATTCTTTACTTGACAAAATGACGTAACAAAATCAATTTTTCTTTAGCCCGTCACCTCAAGATGATGGACAGATAACTTTTGATGTGGAAATGCACACAAGTAAAGACAGTAGTTCTCAGGTATTTTCTTCCTTAACTTTTAAAATACACGTTTGTAAGTTGTGGATATTTGATCCAGGCTTGGGGGGTAGGACAAGCTCTTTGTGATGTCAAAAGACTTAAATTCTGTATTAATTGAAACTTGACTTAGAGATTAATAGTTTTGGAGTGAGGGAAAAATGAGTCTCCATCTGTAGATCTGAGAAATGCCTCTCTCCTAGCAGTCGTTACTGTGTAACCCTGCTGGCACTGGGTGTCAGAGCTGGCTTTGAAATGTTGATATTTCTGCACAAGATTTCAGGGTGTTCAGTGATTGCTGTGCAGACACTCGCTCACATGACAGTGAGTAATCCCCACAACACAAACTGAGAGGAGACTAATGCCGGACTCTTAGTTTGATGATTTCATAGCATTTGCTGCCTTCAGCAATATAAATAAAACATTCCTGGAAGAATGAAACCTTGCATTTAATTCTGTCAAAGACCTGGGACTGTTGCAGTTCTGCCCTGAGAGCCAGAAGGGTCTGAATGAAGGTGTTGCTGAGCTCTTCATCTCACTTGTGACTCTGCTATTTGATTTGCTGTGCTTCCCACTTCATGCTGTGAGTGGTTTATCTTATTTTAATAAGAGTCACTCAGGAGACTGTTTTAATACTAAGTAGTAGTTAAAGTCAGTGGTGTTCTCTACCTAATTTATTTCATTTCCTGTATGGTAACATTTGCATCTATTGATGCAAAGTTAAATCTTTATATATAATTAGAGTGAGTGCTTGTCTTTCCCTCCTGCATCTGGGATTCACCCAGTAGAAGCTACTAGTTGCAAGTAATATAAATTTTAAATGACTAGTAACATCTTTAAAAAGTCAAAATACTGGTTTTGAAACCTTTTTCTTTGACTTCCCGTGCTTTCAATCACGTTCTGTGGGCTTTAAATGGAATGCCATCAACCTAATGTTTTTTTCCATTTGTAAATATTTTTTGCACAGTTCTGGCTTATTACATTTAGGATTAAAATAATCCTTTGTTTTTGTTAGTTAAAAAAAAAAACAAACAGCTTGCAATGATGTGGAAATCCTGGATATAGTAATAGAATTTGTGGTTTCCTGACTTCTGCTGGCAAAAATCAAATCTCTTTGAAATAATCAGCAGTCCAACAGCACTTGCTCGTTTATCAGGTGCCACCATTTGGTGCTTATCTTGTTTCTACTGTTGTTGTCACTCTCAATTTAACACCCTGAGGAGGAGCTAATTGAGTGTTACAAGGCTCTTCCCCTCTCTGTTTCAGTCCGAAGAAGAAGCAGTAGAAGGAGAGAAGGAATTGGAAGTTTTGAAGAAAAGTGCAGACTGGGTGTCAGACTGGTCAAGTAGGCCTGAAAACATTCCTCCCAAGTGAGTTCAACTCTGGGTTTTTGATGAATATTCATAGATTTTAATGAAGAGATGAAGGAAAGGATGGTCACAATCTCACAATCAAAATAAGTTCATCTTAGGAAGAGATTGATTTCTCTGTGGGGAGGCTAAAAAAGCTCAAAACAATGAAGTATGAAAATCGAAATAGCAGCAGGATGACTTGGAGGTAATATAAAGCCACAGCAAGCTGATTGGAAGGTTTCTTGACAAAATTCTGATTTTTGGGAGAGCTGGGTACTTGGAGCTGGGATCCATGGGATTTAGTCTTGGCTTATTGAGTGGAAGAGTGTTGAGCGAGTCTCCTAAATTCTCTGTCCCTTTTTTTCTTTCTATGTAAAATATGTAATGTTCATCCACAGAAGGGGAAACCTTGAGATCCTTGAATGCAAAGCATTTTTATTAAAATAGAGGATGCTGTCTAAATCTGGCAGACTTCTGTATCAGTGTTTGGAACAAAAAATGAGGCCTCTTGCTAACAAATCACATCCTGAAATTCCCTCTCTCGGACCTACCTCTCTCTGCAGCTCCTGCTCCCTTTGTGTCTATACTGTCTGTGTAAGTGGTCTCTCCACAATCCCTCCTCTTACTCTCTTTGGTTCCTTACTCTGTGTAAGGGATCTCGGGCTTTGATCTCTAGCTCTTTGTACTTAAAAAAAATATATATATATGTTCTACAGAGATCTGTGTTTTTGTGTGCAAAAAAAAAAAAAAGGGGAAAGAAACAAAAAAGTCTTGTTGAATTTTTTTCCCCCCCTCCCCCTCTTCTTCCAGGGAATTCCATTTCAGACATCCTAAACGCTCAGTGTCTCTAAGTATGAGAAAAAGTGGAGCAATGAAAAAAGGTGGCATTTTCTCTGCAGAATTTCTTAAGGTTTTCATTCCATCTCTGTTCATATCTCATGTTTTGGCTCTGGGACTAGGGTAAGTATTAACCTAATTCTCACTTCAACTTTTGCAATTCCACTCTGCATCAATGTCAGGTCCTGCTGAAAAGGGCTGTTTCTAGAATAACAATTTTTGCCCTCACTCAGACTTGGTGCACTTTTCCAAAAGCAGGAAAACTTTGCAACAATCAAAACTTTGCGGCCTTTAATGTGCTTTATTTCTAGAATAAATCGAGTTATATTGAAAATGCATGGATGAGTTTGCAAATAGCCTTTGCAATTGTAACATGTGCAATTTGATTACGTGCCTTCTATTTCAATGCTTCAGGTTATAAAGGGGAGAATTAGAATAGGTAAAAAATAACTTCTCCTGACCATTATGGAACCACACTGTACCAATAATGATGCCGAGGTCGTGTGTGTGGCACAAACTCTGTAATTTCCAGTTTAGTGCTCCATTGTGACGTTACTGAAAGTCAAGGTTTGAGTACTTAGAGAAAGAGGAATGAAATACTGGATGTGTCCTGCAAGATCAGCTGTGTCTCTGCTCAGCAGTGTTTTCATTGCTTGCATAATCCCACATGATCTCTCACTTTGCCTAAATCCTTCGGTTCTTGTTTATCCATCTTATGTTCTTTTGGGATGGGGCAAAGGTGTGGACTCCAAACATGGTTTTATTTAGCTTTGTGTTTGTTTTTGGGGATGTAGTTCAAGTGTCTCTTTAAATTCCTGTAAACTATCAAATCAACTAGGATAGAATATGTGAGGATGTGCTGTGAGATGTTTGTACTACAGCAAAATTGGGCATTTCTGCAATGATTTAAGTCTTGCCTGTGGTCAGTGTTTGCATAAATCCTCAATGCTCAGAGGTTTAAAGCTCACCCCCCTCTCTATAGGCAGCACTTGATTTGTTTTACCCCAATTATCTGGGAGTGTTGCTGTGTCAGGCACTCTAAAAACAAAAGCTTTTGGACTGGGGTTTTCAGATGAGCCTGGGACTGGAGAAAAAACCCACTCTGGGTGAGCACTGAGAGCACTGATCCTCCCAGGCTCCTTCAGAACCTCCCTGTAAGAAATTTTATAGAAGAGAAGTGAAGTCTGTGGATGGATGTCAGACTGGAGAGAGGGATTAGAGCAGTTTGGGGTGTGGGGACTGTTGGAAAGCAGGGATTATTCCTGTGCAATACGATATCCTTACACTTTTCATTTCAGCATCTACATTGGGAAACGCCTGACCACACCTTCAGCCAGCACTTATTGAACCACGGAGTGCAAAACCTGGACCCCACGTGACCTGTGAAGGTGTTACTGTCTCATTTAGTACATTTGACTTGAGACCATTTTAAGCATGACCCTGACTTCACCCTTTCCTTCCATATCCAGGTTTTTGCTAACTCTGGAATTCAGTATTGTGTTGGAACTCTGTTGAGGTGTTTGGCTATCCACATTATTTCCCTCTCTCCCATTCCCCTGCCTCTTGGCCTGCGAGACACGTCAGAGTTGCTGGATGGAGTTTACAGCTGTCTCTATGTTGCAAGGGCTTCTCTCAATGCAAAATGCCACCAGCAAGTTTAATTTTATCAGTGATGCTGTTGCCTCCTTAGTGCAACCTGACTTCAGTTGCAGTTGTGCATGGTCTAAGTGTTGGCTGCGTGGTGGTGATAAAACAGTCTCTTTGGAAGGAAATTACTGATTGGAGTGGAAAAGAGTTTTTCTTTTGTAAAAAAAGAAGCTGATTGTGGGATAAACTAAGAAATCATTGGCAATAAAGACCCAGTTGAAATCAGCTTTTGGGGGAAATTTACTCGGCCCCTTGTATTGGCTAACAAACACCATTTGATTTGCAGGAGGCAAAGACTGCATAAATTTTGAAGTAGGGTAACTAAATCCATCAGCATATTTTAATATTAGGTAATTGTTGTAATCTTGTCTTTTCTATGAAGTCAGCTCCTTATTCCTTGTAGGAAAACCTGTCTGATACCTAGGAAATATTAGAAAAATTGCATTGTTTGCATGTGAAGAAGCTTTTTCTTTTCCTTACCTGTTTTCTTACGGGAAAATTTTCAATGTGAAATTTTCCTTTTCAAAGTAGTTCTAAATTAAGGAAAAACCCAACAGCTGTAGGTGTAGGTAGGCTCTGTGCAAAAGGAAATTATTCTGTTTGTTGTGGAACCATTTACAGCTCCGAGGATGCGGCAGTTTCTGCAGGAAAAGCATTTGACTTATCCTTAAGGGGGACAATCTTGCAGGTGCATAAAGGTTCAGAAGTTGTAAAAGCTCTGAAATGTCTTCTGCAAATGAATTCTCAATATTCCTCTCTCTCATTGTTTACTGTACAATCTCCTTTTCGGGGATACTTGGAACCTGAAAGTCACTCGTGATGTCTCATGTTAGGGTAGATTTCTCACTGATGTTGAACTTTTATCTTAGGGAACATGAAACCTTGTCCTCCTTCAGTGACACTTCTTCTCAAAATGTGAAGCTTTAGTACCAAATTGTTACAAAGCATCGGGACAGTCGTGTCCTTAAATAGATTTTATTGGATTTCAGAACATGTAGCATGAACTCTGAAGGATAGAATACTCTTTTTTATATATATATGAATATATAAAAAAAAAATACGATATAGACTTTAATACTAAGTATTTAGGGAACCAATGCTAATTTTAAGACTAGCAAAAATCTCATTTAAATACAAACTTTAGTAGGCTGACTTGTAGAAAATAAGAACATCTAGTCAGCCATTTGGAGAGAACAGCTACCTATAATTGTTTGCTTGCATCAGACTTTATAAAGTTGATTATTTGATAGAGCAGTGATTGCTTGAACCAGTTGGTGCATAGAAGCTAAATCCCAGCTGAGATTCGGGTTAAAAAAACTTCAGTTAGCTCCCAGGAAGTGAAAAAGTTACGTATGAACCCACTGCTAAACTGTATTTATTTTCATTCTCTGCTTCTGAATGCTGTCAGAGAATGCTTTCAGGGTGAACAGCAAATCCTCTTGAGTAATCTGCTTTTTTTTCTTTCAGTTGTGAATACTTAGTGGCACTTGAGCTGCCCACAAGTGCGGGTTTGTTTGGGGTGTGGATATTGGGTTTCACCCAGAGGTGGGGGCGGGCAGGGGAATGTGGTGGAGGGGGTTTTAGAGAGCATCAAATACTTCATTTTACAGCCCTAAAATCCGAGGGAGCGGGAGAAAGGCTGGACCACTTTCAGTTCTAACACAGCACCTTGTTTTGTGTGAAATTGGAGTAATGGAAAAAGAGATTTTTACTAAGTAGGGAGTACTTTTGAAAGAGAAAAACCCGATAAATTACCCCTTTCTAAATTAAAAGGAAATTCTTCAGAATATCTGATAAATAACAGTGCAAGCTTGTGGCTGGAGTATCAACACCACTCATGATATTTGGAGTAAACCTGTGAAACCCAGAGCTGAGGAATGCCCCGTGGTCACTGGAACGCTGGCTGGGACACAATGCAGTATTTATTGGGACCCTACTCTAAGCTTTGGAGGAAAGTCTGCAACTTCCAGTTTTACAATGAACAGGAACAGAGTGTTGTATCATTCAAAAAGGGGTTTCAACTATTGAGAGTTGGAGTTTTGTTAAGATAAATGTTGTTTAAAAAGCTTTATACCTGTTTACAGTTTTGGAAAAAAAAAAAAAAACAACAAAACAAACGTAGGCTTCATTTTTCTTACATTCAGTGAAAACTGGCCTAGACTATTTGTAAATAGGATCAAGAAAAAAATGCATAAACTCGCACATTAAAGATGCAGCAGGCTGACCTAACTGCAGCAAATGCATATTTACTTACTGTTTTCAAAAGTGAAAGCTGAAGATTGTTAGAAACTCAAATTTTTTAATTGACATTTGTTGAAATATTGGAGTTAACTGAGCCAAAGTGATTATGCATTCTTCATAAATTAGTTAGCACTTTGTAACATGATAAACAGTTTACATGTATAAGTTGTAGCTTATAAACATTTTGTGCCATTAAAGCTCTCACAAAACTGGTTGTGTGAAATTACTTCATGCCGCGCCTTTCTTTTGTCTTTCTTCTTTTTTACAGGACTGCTTTTTAAGATGTTTTCTGGAACTATTTTGTTTCTGGTTGACACGAACATTGAAGCTGCTGTTTATAGACTGGAATAATTTTTTTGGAAAGATTGCTTGGGTTCGTTTTGGTTTTGTTTTTAGTGACCTGGGATCATCCGCTTCATTTCCTGAAGCGCTTAATAAAAATATTCCCCGTGGTTGGCCTTGGGTACCTTCTCCAGCACCTTGTCCAGGAAAACTCTGAAAGCAAAATAATGTGGTGGCATATGAAATGTAAAGTAGAATTGCTGAGATTTTGTATAATTGGTCAATTCTATTGTATTCCTTGTATTTCTCTTCTGTTTCCTAATTCTGTTTAATTTGCAGATTAAAGAGTAAGGGACATAAACCCGAATTGTTAATCTGCCTCCATGTTCTTGGTTCAAGAGCACGGGTTCTTTCTATTTATCACGAGGAGACTTGTTCACTCGAGGTGGGAATGGCACCATTCTGATTACTGGTACCACGCATTTGAGTTATTCTTTTCTATATTTTTAATCTGTAAATCCAGAACTTGGTGTAAATGGGATTTTTTTTTTTTCCCCCCCAGAGGAATAAGAGAAAATTATAAATCCTACTTTCAAAAAGTTTCTCCCTCTGGGACTCACAGTGAAACTTGGGCCTGAACTTTGGAATTGCTTCAAAACCTTTTTAGTTGTAATGCAAGAATAAATACAAGATCATCTTGCATAAGGCAGCATTTTCTTTGCACTGGGATTATTGTGGTGTAAATCACATTTTGATGGAGTTGAGGATTGTCTTCAAGTTTCTTTTCATTCTTATCCAAGAATTTCAGATTTTGGGCAAGTTCCCTTGTACCTTGACTTGAGGGAATCTCCAGGTGCTCTGGTTGAGTTCACTGCTGGGGTGTTGAGTCCTCCTTACACTGGTTTCTCTGTACACGTATGAAAAGCTTAGAATTCGAATTGTTTAATGGAAAAGTTCGCTATAAAAACATAATTTACACATTTGTGTGTGTGCATAGCTGTAAAAATGCCATCTGAAAGTGAAGCCCTGATTCCCTGCGAGTGTTTGCAGGATCTTTGCCTTGTGCTTGGCGATTTATGAAGACTCGTTTGTGGTTTGGGTCTCGAAAACCAAAATAAACCCCCAGGATTCCTGAACTATGGCCCGGAGTTCAACCAGCACTTTCAAAACAAAACAAAAATCTTGAGGTACTCCTGAAAAACCTCGTGCTGGTTACAGCATCCCCATGAAAAAGAGAAAGCTAAATTAATTTCCCCTTCCTTAGGTGCCTCTTTGTGCCCTGCCCCGTGTGAGCTGGGCTGCCTCAGGCAGGCCGTGCTCCCAGCGTTAGGGGGAGAGCGAGGGGTGCTTTTCCAGGAAGGAAAGTAAACATGACTTAACTTTCTGAGCTGCTGCCAGAGAACTGAGAGCATGGAAACAGGCATTTTTCTATTTTAAACTGTTTCCTAACACTTTCTGATAAGACCGGGAAGTTTGTTTAGAGTGGTTTTTTTTTAGCGGTGCAGTTTGCGTAATTTGCTGTTTGTTGTCTGAAGACAAATCAGTGAATTTTAAGGCCAGAAAATGCCTTATTCTGGCGTTTATAAAAAAAGAGAATAGTCCTACAGCTGTTGAAATTGTTGCAGTGTATTAAGGTGTATGATTTAGGTCACAAAAGGACATCCTTGCAAAGCTGTCCGTGTGTGGAGTTGTGCTGGACCTACACCTTGAGCTGTTCCAGCCTTTAACTTCCACCTTATTTTAGAGTTTAACTTTCAGCCCCTGGATCCTGGAATGCCTGTCTGTGGTAGATCAAGGAGCCTCTGACTCTCAGGTGCATTTTCCCTTGTTTTCTAAGTAAGTGTTTTAACAAAAATCTCTGTTTTAAGACCAATCTTCTCACAACCTTTTACTTCTGGTATGTAACCTGCATCTAAATACAGGCTGGGAGACTGTCATTTATCAGTAGAAAAAACTTAATGTGCAAAATTTTGAGTGAAACATACTCCTTGCTCCTCTTTTCCTTATAAAAAATAATGATTCCTCATTTACTTCAACAGTGCTACGTGAGCTTATGACCAAACAAGATGTGAACAGTGCGTGGTGGAATTGCAGACACAAACTGCACCCCTGGTTCTTCCAGCTCGTTCTGGGGGCAGGAGCAGGCAGGGTCCTTGTCCCTTGGATGCTGGGAGGAGCTTTATGGGACCATCCTCATTTTGCAGCTGGAAGAACAAAAACGCCTCCTCTGCACCTCGCTGCTGGTTGAAATCCTCCTCTGCTTTTGCATTATTCCCATTGCTCACGGTGAAGTTCATTGTGGGATGCCCGAGTTCTCACGCTGCTTCGCTGCATTCACCTCCAAGGAAGGAGGATCTGAAGGAAGTTTTCAGTTTCATCAGGAGCTGTAGTGCCAGGACAAAGACTAATGGGTCCCAACTGAAAGAGGGGAAATTTATGTGAGATATACAGAGGAAATTCTTCCCTCTGAGGGTGGGGAGCCTGGCACAGGGTGCCCAAAGAAGCTCTGGCTGCCCCATCCCTGGGAGTGTCCAAGGCCAGGCTGGACGGGGCTTGGAGCAACCTGGAGTAATGGAAGGTGTCCCTGCCCATGGCAGGGGGTGGAATGGGATGGTCTTTAAGGTCTCTTCCAACCCAAACTGTTCCAGGATTCTATGAATTGGTCTGTCGTGTTTGTAGGTAAGAGGGTGGTGCACACTAAATCAGGATTCAGCTCCAAATTTGGAACCATTTGGATTTTTCTGTCTGAGAATTCCTCCTGAAGGCCTGGAGGATGCTTTGTGACCAGTGTTTACTCCCAGTGGTGCTGGATGAGATGGAATTGCTCCCAGCTCAGTTTCCTACAGACGTGAGGTCAGAAGGAGCTGCAGGCTCTGCCCTGCTGGGCTGAGCAGGGTCTGTCTGAGCAGGGTCTGTCTGAGCTGCCCAGGCCTGGCAAGGACGGAGCGTTCCTGCTCCTCGGTTTATCGAGCCAGCTCCAGTTACAGGATTCTTTGTAAAAGTACAGATACTTTTATAAATACTGATAAGATGGGAACAAAGTTCCTGTCAGAGTCACTAAGAGATGGATACACATAGGTGGATTTTTCAGCTTCATCTTTGCAAAGTCAGAATTAAAGCCTTGCAGTGTGTGAGGGCGGGCCAGAGCTGGAGCAGTGCTCAGCTATTTTTTGCAAAGAATGGGACATAAAAATCTCTTTGAAAAATCTCCTTGTACTCACAAGAATTTTAGGTGCTGCGAGTTAGTTGGGTTTAAAAGCTGTGTGCCTGGAGTACAACAGTCTCCTTTCAGATTCTCCCAGAGAGCCTGGCTGCTCTCCTCTCACATGAAAAGGCTGCACCACTACCAGGAGACACCCCAGACTTGCTCCCACAATGTGCCAATTGTCATTTCATTTCAGAGTGAGAAGCAGCAGGCAATTACAGCTGCTGCTTTAAGAGCACTGTCTGACAGGTAGAAGAGATCTCTGGGGTTCCTACAAATTGCTTTAATAGCTTCAGCTCACTAACAGCTTTATGTGCTCATTTCCTCCTAGACAGCAGCTGCAGTGAGGATCTCTGGTGTAAACAGGGTGTAAACTTGCAAGCACTGCAGTTTGCCCCAGTCTGATGCTGGGCTTTGCTTCTGTGTGCTAAAAATTAGGTCTTGTCTAGTTAAATTCACAGGTATCCAGGGAAGGGCAGAACACAGAATCCCAGAATCGATGAGGGTGGAAAAGCCCTCCAAGAGCATCAAGTCCAAGCTGTGCCCGATGCCCACCTTGTCCCCAGCCCAGAGCCCTGAGTGCCACCTCCAGGCCTTCCTGGGACACCTCCAGGGATGGGCACTCCAAACCTCCCTGGGCAGCCCCTGCCGAGGCCTGAGCACCCTTTCCAGGAGGAAATTCCTCCTGATGTCCAACCTGAGCCTCCCCTGGCCCAGCCTGAGGCTGTTGAGCCCCAGCTTTAAATTCTCTGCTGTCTTTTCACAGCCTTGCAGGCCTGCTTGGGGTCCCTGTCTGCAGCTGAATTGCTTTTACTGCATTTGGGATAGAAACCCAAAGCCTGTTGGCTGCACCGTCATAACAACGAGTTAAAACCATCAGTGACTAGGAGGAGGAAGCTTCTTCCTCCTGCTGCAATCCCTGAACACAACCGCGACTCCCCGGCAGCAGCAGGAAGCTGTGATGGGAACCAGCGCCAGGAGCCCGATACCCGCAGGGACGCGGGGCTGTTCTGCCCGCGCTCTGGGGGTGTGTGTGTGTGCGAGCACTCACTGGAGAGGGAAGGGGAGAGAGGAGGAGTGGCAGGATGAGCACGGACGATGCAGGACCGAGTCTCTGCCCCGGTTCTCCGATAGGCTCCGGTGCCAGGTGCGAGGGAGAGCCCTCCGCAATTGGCTGCTCCTGCGGTGGCACCATCCGTGATGTCACCCTGGCAGCCTCCGCACCGCGCTCTCCTCGCCGGCTTTGCTTTCCCGGCAGAGCCGCCTGAGAGAGAAAAAGAGAGAAAAGAGTGATGCTGGAGGTGCTGCCTTCCGTGCCCTTCTGCGAGCGCCGCTGGTAAACCCCCGGCGCTCCTCCCGGCAGCGCAGTCGGAGCGAAGTCAGTGTGGAATTAGAGGGGGAGAATTGGATTTCAGCGCTTGTGCGTGCACGGGAGTTCTGGGTTTGTGAGAGCTGCCGGAAATCCTCACGCAATCCTCACGCGTCAGGGAGGGAGATGCAGTGGCACGGGAAGGATTGAGTCAGTCGGCAGCATTTAACAATAGATAATGGGATAAATGTGTGAGAAAAGAAGGAGAAAAGACGCAACAGAAAATATTTTCTCCCAGCCCGTGTCTCTCAGAACTCTCTGACTGGGATTTGTGATACTGAATGCTCCAAACATGCGAACATGTGTTTTCTGCCCCTAAGCACTTGTCTGTTGTTGCTGCTGTACACACCTAGCTGAGCATCACATCTGCATAATTTGTATAATTGGCACAGCCACTGCCAGCCAAAACCACACAGGCTGCACAACTTCACCCTTTGCACCTTTTTCTTGCCAGTTTATCTCACTCTCCACCCCTTCTGCTGAATTTGAGCTCCTCCAAGTGTTCGGGATTTTATTTTTTAATTGGGCTAGAAATAGGAACTGTGGGTTTCTTTTCCAGGATGAGTACTTGAAGCAGCAGGTGCCTTTATGCCACTGACTTAATACTGGCTGTAGGAAAGTCTTTGTGACTCGGTCCTCATCCGTAAAAGGGAAATATTAAAGTGCTGTAGAAAGGTGTTAATGACGTCAGTTAAAAGCAAAGGATTTCTATAATCCTTTCATGTAATGATCCCAAATACCAAGGATATTTTTTCCAAATTCTCAGCCAGTGTAGATAATTTTAGTGTCAGCCAATTGCATGCTAATGTGTGCTCTCTGACCTGTTCTGGTGTGATTAGTTTTGGATTATATGCTATGACTGTTTTAGCTTATAAAACCAGATTTAACAACCCATGAAGCAATTACTGAATTTATATTCCTATAGAAGAATATTCCTACGAGACTCACATTTGTGTGGAGCTCCATGATTTTTGATGGGCTGGTTTTCTGGGCCGTATCTTAGGGAGATAATGAGGTGATAGTCTTTAGTCTTAAATTACTGAGCTGGATGTGTCAGCATGCTGAGTCAGTGAGCACATTTTTAATCTCTGGTTTTGATAAAATGTATCTTGAGCATTTCACATTTATCTCTAGTACAACACTGTGTTTGTTCAGTGGGATCAGGCAACGGGAATCCTGCATGAGCTGTGCCACAAGGGGCAGGATCTGAAAATCCATTGCCTTGTTTCTGCAGTGAGTTGATATTGTGGAACCTCACTGGAGAGCAGTGGGTCTGTGATATCAACTTACTGGTGTGAACCAAACTGGGATTGTGCCAAATCCTGCTGCGCAGGAGAGCTGGAGCCTTGGACATCCCTGTGCACGGGCTGTGAGCGATTGCCAGCAGGATGAGCGATGCTGCCATGTTCTGATCCTTTGTCTCTCAGTGCACACATCGAGCCTGTTATAAAATCTGTCCCCCAACGTTCTTATCAGCCAGGAAATGTGCATTGTTCTCCAGGCACAATCCCGTGGCCTTCCCAGGCCTCCCATGGAGAGCGATGAAAACCTCGCTGGTGAGCACCAAAGGCTTTTGTCACATGCAGCAGGGCAGTGAGCCAGAAACCCAGCGATGATCTCTGGAGGTCAGGCAGAGCCATTAGAATATGGGTTGGACAGGATAATTTAAACCCCCTGAAGGCTTTTCTCCAACACACCAGTAAATACCTTCGTGTTTTGACTTGATGAGAAATGGGGCTTGATTAATGTTCACATGCACTGGGCTGCTGTCTTAGAGCTTCCATCATACTCAACCAGCAGCTGCTTTTCCCTTTTCCTGAAGGGAGTTTCTATGGGGTTTCGGTCAAGCTGTTAAAATCTGCCTTGATATATTTGCTTTTCCCATCTCTGCCTGGATTTGCTGACAGCCTGGCACACCAGCTTTCGGATGAATGAGGTGCCTGGTGCAGGAGGGCTGAGCTTTCGCGTGTGCTGGGTGCTCTCTGGAGGCCGTGACATCACTGTGCTGTCAGAGGGCTCCCTGTGACAATGTCCTCGAGCTGGGTCACACACCAGGCTCCTCCAAGGGTCCTGAGGGAGCAGTGGATGCTTTCCAGCATTAGCATCTGTCACAAGAGGACTGGTTTAAAGCATGAGGAAGGGAGGCTGAGGCTTCTGGACAGGCTGGGTTAGAATCCCAGCAAGCCCAGTTTGTGCTACCCCTCACCCTTCACTGGGAGTTGCAATTCCAGCAGCACCAAGCAAAGGCTTCTTTCTGCAGGAGGTGTGTGTGGAGTATCAGCAGATGGACTGACGGGACGTGGCTCAGGCTCCCTGTGCACAGGCTGTCCTTTGTGGGGCCTGAGGCTGCCCAGGCCAGCTCTCTGGACCTCGGTCAGAGCCTGCTGAAGCACACACCGAGCTCTCCTCCATCCCCAGTGAGCTCCAGGGCTGCCACGGCCATGCACAGAGCCCGGTGCAGGGCCAGGGTGAGCTCCCACTGTCCTGGGGCAGGAGTTGGGGTGAGGGACAGAGGAGGCACAGGGAGGGACAGAGGAGGCACAGGGAGGGACAGAGCAGGCACAGGNAGGGACAGAGCAGCACAGGGAGGGACAGAGGAGGCACAGGGAGGGACAGAGCAGCACAGGGAGGGACAGAACAGCACAGGGAGGGCCAGAGCCGGGCAGGCTGAGCTGGCAGCTGTTGTTCCTCCTGTGTCCTGTTTGTGCTCCGCATTCCCAGCCCGGAGCGGCATTCGGTGGGTCTGGCACAGGGAGCTCTCAGTCCCTGCCCGCAGATAATCACAGAATCACGGAATACCCTGAGCTGGAAGGACCCACAGGGCTCATCAAGCCCAGTCCTGGCCCTGCACATGCTCGGGGCTGTGGCCTTGCGGGTGCCCAGCCCTGACCCAGGGATGGAGATTCCCCACCCCAAGCGCCCGTTTGCCTTTTGTTCCTGGAACCTCCACTCCCTAGCAACTGCTCCCAGGGATTTTCCCCCACCCCATGTGTGTTCTGACAGATAATTAACCTTTCAGCAGCTTGACTAACCAGGAGCTGCTGCGGCCCTTCCTGATAAAGCAGAACCTTCCCTGGAAAACCACACTTTTGTCTCATCCCAGCTTGATTTTTAAAAAAATTTAATCAATGGATGCTGATTCTTCATCATATGACCTTTGTGTGTGTTGATTCTGGGTAACATGAAGAAAAGACAACATTTGGCTTGTGACTAGTGGCAATTTATCATTTTTAAAAGCTTTTTTTTTTTTGTTTTACGGTGATTTTTAAAAAATCACCTATAATTTGGGTAAAACGGACACTGTATTTTTTCACAGCTGTGGAGACATTTCACTGTTCATATTTGGAATGTTTCAAGGGAAGTCTGCAATTCTGGTGGTGTTTTTTTACTTTTCCTGAGATGGGGGATACTTTGAGATAAAAGAAAATTTCCCTCAAGGCACAGACTATATTTCACTCTGAGGATAAGAACAAGGAGATTTGGCTCAAGATGAAGGGGCATAAAATGAGTAAAATCTGTATCTCTTTGAATGGTCATTGGAGCAAAGAAGAAGGTGTGATACATATTTGTAGCATTAGGCTCAGACAGGGAAATAAGGAATAGGACTTGGCCTAAAGATGCTTCTGTAAAGCATTTAATCACAGCAGCCTGGACAGCCTTGTGTGTTACTCATTAGGTCCTCTTTTTTCTAGCTGTATTTTTCCTCTATAAACACTGCAGGGTGGGATAACACAGACTTTTATAAGGCAGTTTATACATAAATTGGATATAAAGTCTGTCCCAGCTGTCTGTGCTGAGCTTTAGTCTCTTGCAGGGTGCTGGTAGATGCTTAAATGTACTGACCTGTGTTGCCTCTGCCTCCCTGTGATTCTCCCTGGCCAGGGAGCGATCACCCAAAGCGTTTGTATCGCCGGAGGAATCCTTGCTGCCTTCTCCAGGTCGTGGCTGTATTTATCCTCCCACCTCTGCCCCTCCGAGCTTTGTTCCAGGAGGGATGTGGTGTCCCCTGGATTTCACCCACGAGCAGCTTTCTGGGCCTGTGCTTTCCCAGGTGCTCTCAAACAGCTCCAGCCTCAGCAGCACCTCGCAGCTCCTCCGAGCCAATTCATGCCCTGAGCTTGCCGTGGGCTGTTCTTTCCCTGGCTGACTGCTGAAATAGCTCTGCTTCAGAAAGCTCATTTTCCAGGAATTTATAGGGGAAATTGCAGATGTATTCTGATAGATCAGAGTCTGTTATGCCCCTGGGTTTGCTGAGGAAGGTGAACTCTTTGAGGGGGCTGTGGCAGAGCAGTGCCAGCACTTGTGCTTCTCTGCTCTCTGTCTCAGCAGGGCAATCCAGGCTCTCCCCCCCACCTCGGGGTTTCTCAGGGCTTTAAAGCTCCTGCAGCTGAGCCCCCTCTTTAGTGGCTTCTTCCTCCCTCTTTCAGGGTCTCTGTCTGACAAATCATGGAATGGTTTGGGTGGGAAGGGACCTTAAATCCCACCCAGTGCCACCCCTGCCATGGGCAGGGACACCTCCCACTGTCCCAGGGTGCTCCAAGCCCCGTCCAGCCTGGCCTTGGGCACTGCCAGGGATCCAGGGGCAGCCACAGCTTCTCTGGGCACCCTGTGCCAGGGCCTCCCCCCCTTACAGGGAACAATTCCTCCCCAATATCCCATCTGACCCTCCCCTCTGGCAGTTTGAAGCCATTCCCTGCGTCCTGGCACTCCATCCCTCATAAACTGTCTCTCTCCATCTTTCCTGTCAGCCCCTCCAGGTACTGGAAGGCCACAATTGGGTCACCCTGAAGCTTCTCTTCTACAGGCTGGACAATCCCAATTCTCTCAACCTTTCCTCACAGCAGAGCTGCTCCATCCCTCCAATAGGAAGATGAGGAAATAAATTAAAATACAAAAGCAAAACCGTCTTCCTTCCCTGGATCACACCTCTATTTCCGTGCCATGGAACATCTCTCAGTTCCCATGTGCCAGGAAATTGGATGCACAGCCTGCTGGAGGCGGGCACACCGAGAGCCTGGGCCTCTGTAAGACGTCTCGAGTTGGGAATCTTAATTGCTGAGCACTTTTGAAACCCTTGCTGTAAACACTTCAGGGTTTTTCCTGTCAGGACGGGCGTCTGGCCAGTGGGTTTCTATTGTGCCCCCTCTCTTTAACATCAGGATCTTCAGAGGAGCCCTTCCTGACAGCGGTGGTGAGTGCTGGGCTGCTCCCAGCTGTTATTTCTAGGATCAGCTGCCTGGCTTTGCTGGTCCAGAAATCCCAAGGAAAACGAGCAGGCTGGCAGGAAGGCGCTGCCCTCCAGCGCTGTCAGACCCGGTATTTCCAAACGTCAGGGAGATCCACCCAGTCTGGAATGTGGAGCTGTTTGCAGCAGCTCGCTGCTCCCTGACCAGACTTGTGTCTGGGGCTGGGCTCCTCTGCAGTTTATCCGTGCCCAGGTGTTAATCCAGGGGTGATGGATTATTTTGTTCAGAATCCCATGGAATTAGCAAGACCTGAGGGTTTCAGAGCCTCCCCATCTCCTGACGGGGCTGAGCTGACAGGACTGGTCCAGCTCCCAGCCTCTGCTCTGTCTGTGAGCGAGGGGAAGGAGGGCACTGCAGAATGACTCAGAGTCTGCATGAATTGTTCTGGCAGGGCCTGACCCTGATGTATTCAGGTTTATCCAGGCATAGCTGAATGAAATGGAATGGTCTGGAGTTCCGTGATGATCTTTGCCTAAATTACAGTGAGGTTTCTTTCAGGGGAAGTCTGATATTTAAGTCCCTTCTATTCCTTTGCTTCATCCAAGGCTTACTCCCTTCCTTCCTCCCAAGTTTTAAGGTTGGAGGGCCATGCAGGTGCTGTTTTATCTTCCCACAAAAAAAAAAAAAAATTCAAAAAGAGAAGAAACCTGCATGTTTTCATCCACAAAGATCCCAGGTGAGGCACATGTACCTTCAGCTGTTCACTGTGGAGTTCAGTGGAGAACATCAACGCCCAAAGTGTTTTGGAAATAGGTTGTGAGGAGTGTAGAAGCCTTGGCAAGATGATTTCAGAGGTTGCTTAGGATTTCTCCTTTCCCCACTAGAAGTGAAACAACATTTGTCACTAAGGTGGAAGAAATCCTTTTTTCCTCACAGATAGGCTCCTGCAGGAGCATTAGTTCTTTTTTTAGTTCTAGGATAAAGGAAGACACTTTTTTTCCCTCAGCTGTGAGGAGTAAACAGCAAAGTGTGGCAGTTTGCAGGAGTTCCTCTTTCGGGATGACTTCCAAGGGTTTTTCTGCTGTGCTGCCACGACAGAGGGGCGGCCTAAGCTGAAGAGGGAACATAAAAGAAGGTTGGAAGCTTCAGTGGACTAAAATAGGAGGAGAGACTTAGCATCTGTCAAGGCCGGAACAGCAGCAGGAGACAGTCTGAGGAAAGAGCCAAGCAGGAGCAGCAGACACCCCTGGAGCTCTGTCTGCAATGGCAATTCCATGGATTGGAGCAAACGATGTTTTAGGGGATGTGTTTGGGGCAGGCTCAGCCTGACCGTGGGGACTGTCACCCCCACTGCAGCGGGTTTGTATTCCCACGGAGAATGCGAACAGCTGCAGTGAAAGTGGGAATATCAAACTGGTGGTAGCACAGAGAGCTCTGCAGGGCTCAGTTTTGGTGAAAACCTGTCCTCAGTCAGTTTAGATGAATAATGGTGAGGGGGAGGCTGGCACAGGGTGCCCAGAGCAGCTGTGGCTGCCCCTGGATCCCTGGAGTGTCCAAGGCCAGGCTGGATGGGGTTGGAACACCCTGGGGTAGTGGGAGGTGTCCCTGCCCATGGCAGGGGGTGGCCCTGGGTGATCTTTAAGGTCCCTTCCCACCCAAACAAGTCTGTGATTCCACAATAACTGCATCCTCCAGCGTGGTCCTGGCTGGAGACCTGAGAGCAGCTTGGCAAGGGACAAGTGGCAGCAAGGCCAAGTGTTGGTCCACACAGCAGGGACAAAGCCACATTACCCCACCAGAGAGGCCCCTCATTGTGTCGAGGACATCATCAAAAAGGGGAGGTTTGTGATGCTGAGGAGGGTGGGGGAAGGACCCTGGCTGCCGTGATAAGTGCGTAAGAACGATCAAAAGCTGGGCCCTTTCGGGTAATTGATTAATTATTCTCATTTTATTAGGCAATGTATTAAGTAGGGTTCAGTGCACTAACAACTCATTAACTGGGGCATTCAGGGACAAGCACAAGGAGCACATGCAATTTGATTTTCACAAGGCTTGCAAAACAAACTCACGTCCACACAAAACCCCTTTGAAGCCCCGAGGCTCCCATCCTGCAGCCTGGAGAGGCAGCACAGCTAAACTGCTCCACCTAGGCCTGGCTGCCCTGCAGAAGGGCTGCCAGGACCCTGCCTTGGCAATTACTGGGGCTTTGACATCGTGATGGAGAGCCCAGAGGAGGCACCAGGATGAGCAGAGGGATGGAGCAGCTCTGCTGGGAGGAAAGGCTGGGAGAGCTGGGATTGTTCACCTGGAGAAGAGAAGCTTTGAGGTGACCTCATTGGGGCCCTCCAGTACTTGAAGGAACCTAAAAGAAAGATGGAGAGAGCCTTTCCAGGGCCTGGAGTGACAGGACACAGGGAATGGCTTCCCACTGCCAGAGGGAAGGATTAGATGGGAAATTGGGACGGAATTCTTCTCTGTGAGGGTGGGGAGGGGCTGGGATGGAATTCCCAGAGCAGCTGCGGCTGCCCCTGGATCCCTGGGAGTGTCCAAGGCCAGGGGCTTGGAGCACCCTGGGACAGTGGGAGGTGTCCCTTCAGGGGGTGGCACTGGATGATCTTCAATGTCCTTCCCAACCCAAACAATTCTGTGATTCCCTGATGCAAACGGACACAAGTCCATAGCCCAGGCTTGGGACAAAGTGCTGCCAAACTGAATTTGGGCTGGAGGTTCGGGCAGGGTCTGGGCAGTGGGTAATGCCAGAATGCCATAGCTGCCTGAGAAAGCCACCCCAATCCCCATCCTCCCAAGTCATCTTCGTGCCCAGCAGAGCACTGCCTGCTGCAGCACAGCCCAAATGGGGGCTGGATCTCAAATCCTCCTGGCAAATCTTTGTCTGGATTGTCAGGAACCTGGGTTGACAGCCTGTTGTCAGCCTTGGACATTTTGTAGAGGCTGGGACCACTCCTGATGGAACTGGTGCACTGCAGGTTATTTTGGCGTGCAGGGTGCCTCAGGGGGCTCTTCCCCCATCGACATCCGTGCTCTGCAGTGGAGAACCATTGGCTTAATGCAGTGCTGAAAGGTAATTTTGCTGTTCAGGGTGATGGATACATCCCAGAATCAAGGGTAGAAAACGGTGTCTATTTATAGGCCTCTCATCAAGATATATGAACTATAGAGTGAAACGTTTTCCCAGCGACAAAGCCGAGTGTGAGAACTGCTGACAGCTTGGAGCAGGGCCTGTGGTGGGCCACGGAGAGGCAGCAAAGATGGATACAGCAATTCTGAGGAAGGCAAAATCCCCTGACAAATTGGCTGGTTCCCTTTTTCCCTTCCAGTTAGGAGTGACAAATGGTTTAATTTATATTACTTCCTGCATTAAACAACAGCATGGCCAACTGCCTGGAGATCCATCTATGGATGGATTTTAATGTGTTTTCTTTTGAGAGGTTCCCAGTGAATTTTGCTTTTGGTTCTAGTCTGTTAGGTCCCTGCAATGTGGTGTTTGCAAGAAGGAAGGATTACAGTGCAATTAAAATTCCTTTTTCTTTCTCCTTTCTGGCACTCCTGTGTGAGGAGTGGATTGTTTCTGTCTGGAAGATCCAATTAAGATTCAACACTGAAAGACTAAGAGGTGGCCTTTGCAACTCAACATAGGTGGAGCAGGAGTGCTGCAGGATATCTTCTTTATTGCACATTCTTAAATAATTTTCACTTGATGTGAGAATTAGAAATATCATAAACATAGATAGGAATAACTCTTTGGTTTACAGTGCTGAAAATGCTGCCTGTACTTTCCAAAAATGGGATTAACCAAATCTAACTTGCTCTCTACGCAGAAGAATGCAGTGACCTTTCTCAGTAAGTATTAACATTTTAGTGGGCTCCGATTCAATTCTCCCAGACAGTGCTGAAAATTTTAATCAGGTGTTATTTTTAACTGTGGCTACAGAAAATAGCTAGTTTCTAGGAACAGGAGGATAGTGAACAGAAACTGAGCGCTGCTTTTGTTGGATTTGGCTTTGTTTTCTTCTTTGGATTCACCCACTGACACATCCAAGTTTTTCTCCATGTCCCTGCTTATCAAAAGCAGCCCCTGATGAATCTCTGGGTATAATTTTGGTCTGTGCTGTGCTGATGAGTGTTCAGCACCCTGAACCCACCCTGTGTGAGTCCCTGTGCCAAACACCTCCCACCCCTTGCCAGGGACCTGCTTGTAACCCTCAAATCTGACAATCCTGAAAATCCTGCTGTTCCCCCTCTGTCAAATGGGCACAAAGGGATTTCTTCCCTCCTTTGCCTTCTTTGGACTGTGGAGATTTGGGCTTTGGGGCAGGGGCAGCTGAGGGCTTTGGGCATGGGCAGCACCAGTGATGCCCCAGTTTCAGTTCTGTCTCAGCACCAGTGGACAGCAGAGTCGTGTCAGCTCCAGCTCCTCGGGACACAAGCTGAGCTTCGAGTGCTCTGAAACCCAGGCTGTGGCCAGATGGACACAGCAGTGCATCCTCTGCCACTGGTTTTGTTGTTTCTCCCTGGGATTTGGACAAGAATTCCCAAATGATGCACATCCGAGGGCGTTTCCCTCAGGTTTTTCATTTATTTAATTGATTCGTTTAACTCCAGCTGTCTGAGAGAGGAAACCCCTCAGTAACACAGAAAACAGGACAAATCCAAGGCGAAGGCAGATTTCGGGATAGCCTTGGTGATGGGTAACCAAGGCAACGAGGCCCCTTTTGAAATCAGCGGTTGCTGCAGCCCCCCATTTCGTGTGCAGAATGGTCAGCATTGAAAATTAGGGAAGACAAGGTGAGATATCCGAGGCAGACAAAAGCATCAGGCAGGGGGTCAGCGGTGCTGTGAGGAAGCAGGACCAGGTGGGGATGGATGGTCACTGCTGGAAGGGTCATTGCCTCACAAGTGGCCAAAGAGGCTGGTTCTGCTAATCCAGAAATGAAAATAGAGATTGCAAGAATTTTGGCAAAAGTGGTCCCAGTCTGCTCTGTTTTTTCACTGCGAATCTGTGGCAGAACTCAGACAGCAACTGTTTATTAATAGAGGGGGGAAATGTGGCCCAAAGCCTTCAGTGAATGGGGAAATTCCTCTGGGTCTGATTTTAATCGCTCGATTGGACATGGGGATAAATGGGAGGGAGACACAGGGAGTGTTTTAAGCCACTTTTGTGCTCCCATCATCTGTTAAAAGCCCCGGGGGGTGAACAGGTATTGTGGCTGCTTTAATTTAAATTCACACTGATGTTCTTTGGCTGATCATGTCTTTCTTTTCACTGAATATCCCTTCAGCATCTCTCCTGGTCAATACTGAAGTTGTGATTTTAGGCTTTTAGGGAATCATCTGTGGAGTAGGGAGGGGATCTTGCATGGATGTATCTGAACCAGACCTTAGCTTTGGGGCTTCTTACAGTTGCAGGGGGCTGCTCTCTGTCCCAGTCAGCCCTTCTGCACCAGCACTCCCCAGGGCTTTCCCGTGTTTGTGTGGGGACAATCAGATCTGCTGAGAGATGGGCTCAGTTTTGCCCCAGCCCCTATGGAAGCTGTGACCCCTGGAGCTGAACCAACCACACCGAATTGATTTCACACGAGCCCCATCCAGGTGCTGCCCAAGTTGTGTCAAACGCAGGCACAGGGGCCGAGTCAGAGACTGAGTCCGGCTCTGCAGGAGCCTCCTGGCCAGGCTTGGAGCTGGTCCTGGCCACCTGAGGATCCCGTGTCACGCCCTGGTCACACTGCTGGCCAGCGGGATCACAGCCCACCACCAGCACAGCCTTAACCTACTGCAAGTGGACAAATCCACAGCTGAAAAAGTGCCTGGAAAAAGGCATTAGGGGAGGGGTCTGCACCCACTGATGGTTTCATTGCCCAGTGCTTTTTGTCATATAAAGAGAGCCCAATCTTTTTATTGTGCAGCCGGGGGTGGATGGTTGTGCTTTGTCTTCAGCTGGGCCTCGTTTCAGTGCGGTTTAAGCTAAAATTCAGTGATGTCCAGTGAGAAGTCCATGGAGAGGAGGGGATGCTGGGGCAGGGGCGCTGACGGGGGGAGCTCGCAGCGCTGCAGGGCGCGGACACAGCCCCGGTGTCTGCAGGAGCGCTCTGCCCTCTGAGAGCCGCCTTCTGCTGCCATCGCTATAGTAACTTTCTGCCTCCTGCTTTTGTTAGGAACGGCAGTGGGAAAGCCTCCGTGCCGGCTCCAGCTGATGCCCTGCTGTTCCAAACATCCTCACGGCTCGCGTTCCTTTTTTAACCCCTGAGTGCACGGCGCTTTTTAGCCGGGGGTTCCTTTGTGAGCTCGTGCTTTCTTCCTTTGTCTCTGCGCGCTCCACAAAGAGCCGTGGGGCCGTGGCACAGAGAGAGGGGGAATTTGGGAGCTTTGTACGGTTGGATCTTGGCAGGAGGGAATGCTGGTGGGCGTTCGGGGAGGCAGCAGCTTCCCGCGGTGTTTTTGCGGGATGAAGCAGAGCCGGTGGGTGCAGCAGCTGCCCGAGCTCTGAAGGCTGACTTTGTGCTCCTTTATCACGGCCCAGGCGTCCCCTCTCCAGACACAATGCAGCTCTTTCCCTTCTGCCAGCACTGCTCTCCCTCTGGGAGCTGCCGCTGCCGTGGAAAACACCCGAGAGCAGGGCTGGGTCTGTCCTGTGGCCGGCGGGAGCGGAGGGTCGCTGTTATCGCTGGTTTTATCCCTGTTGTTATCCCTGTTATCGCTGTTATCGCTGTTGTTATCCCTGTTATCGCTGTTGTTATCCCTGTTATCGCTGTTGTTATCGCTGTTATCGCTGTTATCGGTGCCGTTTCACACACGTGTCCCACCCAATGGACATGGCTCGGGCAGGTCAGAGGATGGAGAGGCTCTCCCAGAAGTGGGGAAGGAGCTCAGGAATTTGCCCTTGCTGTCACATTAATGGTCTTTGTTCAGGACAGAACTCAAAAGCCCAGTGCTGGAGGCTGCCCACACCCAGGGGCTGCCGAAAGAACCGTGGGGGAGAGAAAGTCACAGGCGAGAGAGGCTGAATCACCTCCAAGGAGGTTTCCAGTGACCACATTCCTCCTGGTCTCAGAGGGAATCAAACCCAGCTTCCCAGCCTAATTATTCCTAGAGATAGTGGTGACTGCTTCCTCCCAGCGCCCTGCAATTTATCCTCAGTGGGAGCATCCTTTCTATCAGACCTGATCATTTATTGCCCCCAGGTGCTGGTGAAATATTCTTCAGTATTTGCCTTAACTTGGCTTCTGCTGCTCTTTGTTAGAGAGTGGGAATATATTTTAGGCTCAGGGAATGCGTCCTGCCTTGAGTTGAAAGAGAGGGATACACTGAAAATGATGTGCTTTAAAATCCTGCTCCTCCCAAGTGACTGGGCTTTCATGGATTTGCTGATGTCGATGATGTTTCAGGTAATTCTGTTGTGTACATGTTCTTATTAGCAAATAACTCCTTGCCTTAACACTAACATTTCTCAAACATGATTTTCGAGATGCTGATTCATTAGTGCCTGATGTAGTAGACACCTTAAGTAATTTCATTTTATTGTGTCTTTTTGTCTTTAATCCCCACATCTAATTTTCTAACCACTAAAGAATTAATGAATTATAAAAATCGAAGTATCGATTTACTCAAATTATCCAAATATTTATAAAATATTTATTCAAATTATCCTTTCAGGTAATTAAGTGATTCTTAAACTGCAGCTCTTCATTTTGAAGTCAGAACTTTCTCTGCAAACATTTCCTTTGATTCTACAACAGTGTAACTCAACCTGCTCGGCCTCCAGAGGAGATGTTCCCTATCGGATGGAAACCTGAGATTTTACGTTTTGATTCACTCAATTTTATTCAACAAATTGTTTAGTGTTGACCTCAGATCTTTAAAACAAAATCTCAGCACACCAGGCAGGAAAAGCTGTTCTGCACAGAATGGAACAGAAATTCTGCACCTCCTGGTGCTGCTCCCCTCCAAGAGTCAGTGATACCCTGTGTTTTCATTCCAACTGGGTTTTTTTGGGTGATTTTAAACAAATATTTCCATGTATAAAGCAAATATTGGAGGGAATGCAAGTTGTACTCTTTTGGAAACACTGGTACCAAGTTTATGGGATGCTAAAGCAGCATCCTGGGTGTGCCCATCCTCCCTGTGGCCCATTCCAAGCGCTCCAAGCTCAGGAGCAATGGGATCACGGGGATGTCTGGTTTGTCAGGAGTGCCTTCTGCAGGGCTGCAGAGAGGAAAAGCAGAGTCCAGGCAGGAGTTAACTCTCCGGGGGATCTGTGAGGCACGCAGATTTATGAAATAAAAGCTTGTAATGCAGTTTAATAAGATTAGATTTATTTAATAAGTGCAACATGAGGACATTGGTTCATGGCAGCAGCAACTGCTACGCCCCAGACTCACCGGGTTCTGCAGAGCAGCACAAAGAGATCTGGGGCTTCAGGGCTCTCACTCTGTTCAGTCCCTTTTCTTACCACTGATGCTATTCCTGCCTGGAAATTTGGGCTGGAAACGGTGAGGGCAGAGCAGTGGCAGAGGAGGATCCCCAAACAGGGCTGGCTGCACACAACAAGAGCCTGGCCAAGTCTCTTGCTCTGTCCCAGGCTGTTGCTGTGGTTGGAGGTGAATTTGAATTTCTATGCCTCATTTCCCATGTGTACAGTGAGGCCAATAATGCTGTCTTTGTGGGACTGTTTAAAATGTAATGAGATGAAATTTTCGGAAATGACAAATGGTTTCTGGGGCCGTGTGCGAGCGCTGAAGGCTCTGCAGAGGGGCCTGGGCTCTCCTGCTGGGCAGCGTGGCCTGCTTGGCTTTTCAGGCTGTGTCAGCAAAATGAAGAACCTGAGCAGTGCAGAGACAGCCCAGGGCACGTCGCTGCTCGAGACTGAAGCTTGAAGCTTCTTCTTAGCTTTCTATTAAAATTCAGTGACACCACATGTCCTTCCAGTTAGCACTGGCTCTCCCGGACGTCACACGTGGAGAGGAGGGAAAACCTTTGTGAAAACAAGAGAGAAAAGGGAAGTTTTCCTTTGGTGGGGTTCAGTGACTCGGTTTGATTTTTGCTTTGAAATTTTCAGCATCAAGTTTTTGTTTAACTGTTTGTCCTCTCTCTTCTTCTTTCTGATATTGAACCAAATCCCAGTTCCCTGGGAACACTGATCATCAAGAAAACCTTTGCTTGAGACCTTTGGAAAAGGCTGCTGCTTCTGTGTTTGTTTATAATATTATACAGCTCATGACCTGCTGCAATAATAATGTAAAGCATATATGAAGCTTTAGTTCTCTCTGTTTCACTTGGAAGTGTTGCACTGCTTGGAAATCTGTTTTGTGTGGTTATTTCCCGTTTTTTCCACTTGGAAATGGTGCCAGCCTGACACTCTGGCCCAGCTTAGCCATAGTGCCCACTGGATTTCCAGTGTAGCAGTTCTGTCTTCTCTATTACTGTCTCTGGCTGGCATTTCCATTGCAGAATAAAGCAGGATAGTCTGTTTACCTCTATCAGTGGACTCAAGACATCTTCCCTCTCCTTGGGTTCACCAGGTCAGTGACTGTGTGAGTGTCAACACGACCAGCAGTGCCTGCAGAGCTGTTTTTCAGAGCCTACCTGTGCAGACAGGTGCCCTGTGTTTAAAATAGGCTCTAAAGCCATCCCCAAACATGAGGTGAAGCTGCTTAATGCAGCTTAAGGGTAAGATGCTTTTGTGCTATGAAGTGGCAGAGATTGCAGCCGGTGAAGCTGATAAACAGAACCATCAGCACGAGCAACACCTTCTGAACTCACCTGGGCACTTCCATCCAGCATCCCTTCCTCCCCTGGGGCCTGCAGGGGCCCTCCCCAATTTTCTTTCAGCCTGCAGAGCTCAGACACCCACAGTGAACCTCTGACGAGGGAGAGGGGAAGGATTTCTGTGCTGGTGGGGTGTGCCTGTGTGAATGTGATGAACATTCTCAGCTCTGATCCAAGTGTGGATCCTGTCACTGCCTCTGGGTGCTCAAAACTGGCTCCAGTGCCCAAGGAAGCCTTCCCTGAGCCCAGCACCCTGCCCTGTGAGTGTCACCTGGCAGGGGATGTCCCAGCACATCATTATGGTTTATTTAAGGATTTCCATTCCAATAAAAGGGGAGGCAGTTTCGCTGAATGGGAAGTGCTGAAAGGATGGCCAGGGAAGAGCAGGGACAGCAGAGAGCAGTTGTAGAGCAGCTGAAAGGGCAGGTGAAGCCCAGCTTCACCCTTGATGCAGTTGCAGTATGTTAATCCAAGCAGAAATTGTTTTTCAGGAGCCTGGGCTCCTTCTCATGTTGAATTTACAGCTGATTTTTACTTTTAGTGCTGTTGTGCCCCGTCTCAGAGGAACCCAGGGAGCTGCAGCACTCAAAGTCAGGCAGGTGAATCACTCACAGACCGAGCTCTGCTTTATGACCCTTGCTATTATTTCTGTCATCACTATTTATTAACATAGCACTTGGAAGGTGTGTGAAGTCAGATGGATCACAGCTCTGGCGTGTCTGCAACGGGAAGATCTTCTCTGGGGAGGTGGGGAGCAGTCAGGAGATCCCAGTGACAGGACATAAACTGATACTCACTCCTTTCTCTTTGCTTTTTGGCCAGCGCTCCCAGCCTTGGAAGGTCAGATTTTAAGCCGTGTTCCAACAGCAAAGGTTGCCATTATCCATTTTGGGTCCTTTTGGGACAATGCTGGCAAAATTTTAGATGATTTCAAGTCCCCAAATCAATGGCTATTTCCTGCCCAGTCCCAGCTCCACACGGATGTCAGTGGTGGTGAGCCAGGAGCTGTCATGTTCTGAGAGAGGTGTTCAGCAGAAATGTTAATATTTAATGCTCCTTTTTGCGGTTAGATGGCTGAGTTCTCTTAATGACACTGTCTGGAAGAAGCAGAGCTCAGTTATCAGCTGGAATTCAGCTGTGGTGGGGCTTCCAAATGCCACAGGACACTTACGGATCTCAAGGAAACCAACAATTTTGGAAATTCTGTCTTAAATACTGAACAGTTTGGAGAGATTCCAGTTCCTATCCTGGGAATAGCTGAGAAAAATCTGATTTCAGGGCAGGCTGATGCCTTTCACACGCTGAATTAGTGAGGAGAGATTTCGATAGCAGCGAGGGTCTCCACTCCCTCTGGAAGTCACTGGGAATTGTGGGCCTCATTTCCATTTGGGCCTTTGGGAAATCCTCTGGTAATTGACCCAATATTTGTACTGTTGGCTGTGGGCAGGGTATTTGCATGGACTAAAACTGTTTGCATGGACTAAAACCCACCAGCAACAAAATCTGTGCGGCAGAAATTCGCCAGGGCTACTTTACGTTAGCCGAGGTGGCTGAGGGCAAAACCATGAAAGAAAAGTGAGGCATAGGATAAACAGAAATGAATAGGACCATGGGAAAAAAAAAAATTGTCTTTGTCTCAGCATTTGATTTGACTTTATTCATTTATCAAAAGACTTTCTGCTGGTCTTTAATGTTCCTGAAATAATGTGTCTCGTCTTTGCGTGCTCACCGCCAAGAAAAGCTGTCAGCCACTCCAGCAATTAGCATACCCCAAAGGGAGGGTGGTTAATGATTTCTCTGTGGACAACTTGGTCTTTCAGTTTTTGTGCTCTGCCAGAACAATTTCCAACCCAATGAAGCATTTTAGGATTTGGTTGGATTCTCAGTACTCAAGGAATATTCTGGAAATGGCAGTTATTCAGTGCCACCTCTTGATCCTGAGCCTGTGCCTGAGAAAATTCGGTGCCAGGGTGAGACGCAGGGAGCAGCAATGGGTGAGGCAGCACCCAGAAAGAGGGAAGGTGGCTTTCCCAGCTCCTGGCCAGGCAGGGAAATTAAGATTATTGCAGTGGCACATGCAACAAGTTGATGTTTTTAAGGGCTGCATAATTTTGTAAGCAGTGCTTGTAGCAGAGTTGAGCACAGCCTAAAACAGATCCTTGCTCTGAGCATCCCTAAAATGTTGCTGATTTATATTCAAGCTTTGTTCAGCTTCTCTTGGAGAATCGGAGTGGTTTGGGTTGGAAGGGACCTTAAAGATCATCCCCTCCAGGGACCCAGGCTGGAGCTCTCTAAGCCATCCCTTAAATTGGCAGAGTGGCTCGTGCCAGGCTTTCTTTGCTCATTTTCACTGGAGAATTGACTCACTGGAGTTCTGCTTCTGCAAATACCCAAATTTCACGAGATCCTGCCTTGCATGGTAAATCTTGCACTCACTGAAAGTATTAATAATGAATTATTTGCAATAGGAAGAGCCCCAGATTTGGAAGTAGCTGCCGCCATTTAGTTTAATAATGGCAATTTAATGGTGGGATATAATGCTGTAATTTCTGTCTGGGTTCTTAATTGTTAAATAATGAGGAAAATTCTGGATTTGCAGCAATTATCTCACCTAAGGATGGAAGGCAAACAAAGCAACATAGAGCTTTCATTGCCTTGTTTCTAATTCAAATCAAGTTTGATTGTTCAGCCTTGGAAGTAACTGTGAGAATGAAATGGAGTAAAGCAGCATTAGACATTTCATTCACGAGGAGTGGAATCAGAGAATCCCAGAATGGTTTGGGTGGGAAAGGACCTTAAATCCCATCCAATCCCACCCCCTGCCATGGGCAGGGACACCTCCCACTGTCCCAGGGTGCTCCAAGCCCTGTCCAACCTGGCCTTGGACACGTTCAAGGATCCAGAAGCAGCCACAGCTTCTCTGGGAATTCCATCCGAGCCCCTCCCCACCCTCACAGAGAGGATTTTTTCCCTAATATCCAATCTAAAACTGCTCCCGGTCAGTTTAAAGCCCTTCCCCCTTGTCCTGTCACTCCAGGCTCTTGTAAAAGCTGGGATTTCTTGGCCAGATGGAACAGAAATCACTGGTCACCACTGGTGTGACACAGGGATCAATCCTGTGCTCCTGAGTTTTTCCAGTCACCTTCCAGGGCTCTGTACATGAAGGGAGTCTCAGTATGAGAGCAAAGAGACCCAATTTTCCCCTTGTTTGACAAGGAGCCAGCCCACTGCCTGTCTTTGTGCTCACATTTCCTTTCTATCAGTGTAAAGCTCTTTTTGCAAAAGAAATGTGTGCAATCCAGGCTCTCCGTGCCGTCCTTCCCCTCGTCTCTGCCAAGGGCAGTCCTCAGGCAGGGACTGTCTCCTCTCAGGGGGTGCTGAGAGCTGAGGGCAGGGAGTCCTGACGGCACTCAGGACTTTCGTGCAAGAGCATGAAAGGATCTTAAATTAGGCCAATTCTGCCACTCTCCTCTGCAGTTTCAGGTAAGCTCTCTATTCATCACTTCACTTTTCTAGGCTGTTATTCCTGCTGCAAGTCACTCGCTCTGAGGTGCCCCGAGTTTTAGGATGTTAAGAAAATCTGGTTTCTACTTAGTTTCTCTCTTTTGTTCTTTTTATCAATTAATACTATCCACATGCCATATTACAAATTTAACCCATTTTCATGTGTCGCTAAATGGTTTATCTGCAAATAAATATTCAGCTTATTCTGCTCTGCACACCCCTAGAACTGATGGAGCAAGATCTAATTAATGCTCATTACAGGAGCAGAATTTAAAGCTGCTGCATGGAGACTGAAGCTGCCAGCGGGATTCCAACTGCCCTGATTCATTTCTAAGGTTGTGTTCAGGTTTCTCCAGGGTTCCCCACCTTTGTGGGACCAGGTATGAGCAGTGTTCTGAGGAATTTTCTTATCGATGCCAGGTTTATGGAATTCAGATGAGGGTCAGGGTCATTCTCAAAGTAATTTATGTGGTCCTCAGTGAAAATAGACACCCTAGGGGATTATTAAACACATGGATTATCAGATCCCAGTGATTTTTCAGGAAAATTTTGTTATTTCCATGCTTAGAGCATTGGCATATCCAGTTGTTGGCTTGATATGTTGCCACTCAGGAATTGTTCCGTGTTGTGTAGCTGTGAACTCAAATTGAAGCATCAGTTCCATCACCCCATATTCTCTTTATGATAACAAATTGGATGGGAATCTGACAAACCTGACTGGGAATTCTGGAATCTTAAACAAGGCTTGTGTGTCAGGCATTATAGAGGTTCAATGGGACTCATGTAGGCAATAAATTTCTATGTCTGGTCCCAAACTCGGAGTGATTTTGGGGGTCTGAATTCTCACTGCACTGGCTGGTGCATCTTTACTCATGCTAAGACTCTTCCTGGAGGAAGAAATATTTGAAGAATAAAGCTGTGGAATCATGTAGGCACATTTAAGTGTTTCAGTTCAAGTGTAACAGAATGAATAGAATTTGCTACAGCTGGGAGTTTTGCAAGATCTGATATTTGGGTTTCATAGGTGGAAATAAAAACTTTTTAAAATTGCCTCCTTTTTTTTCACTGTCCATGAAAGGACCATAAAACCAGAATTATTACACAGACACTGCAAAATACCCAAAAAGGAGAACGCAGCCCAGGAAGGATGTCTTTTAGCAGTTCAGTCATTTTTTGGAGTGCCTGAATTTCTTCTGGGTGATTGAAATCATCTTTGGTTTGATACGAGAGACCAGCCAGAGTCTCAGCAGATCAGCAGACACAGGTGAGGTCTTTGACAGACTTCCCATGAGCCCAACTGGAAATACAAACTCCAAATAACTGAAACACTGCTGAGTGTGTCCTCGGGTGCCTGTGGAAAGGGGAAGTGCTTGGAGATGGATGTTCAGCGTGTGGTTGTCTGTGTTTCGTGGGGCTATTGTAAAAGAGTCAGATCTGTACAGCAGGAAAACAGCCTTTGGAAGTGACCTTTATCAGCTCTGAGACGTTTGGAGGTTTAGTCCTGTCTGCAGGATTTCGTTCCCGTCTGGATCCCTACACAGCCAACGGCTTTCCTGGCAGATCCTTCCCAGCCCTCCACGGAGCCCGTGCCTGTGGCCACCTGAGCATCTTGCAGGGCTGTGCCAAGGGATGAATGAGCTGGATTCCAGGCTGTCCCTGAAAGCCACTGCCTTCGTCTCAGCAAACTGCAGAACGTGTCAACACAATCACTCCAAGGCTTTCCTCCTGCTGGAGCCTCCGGCAGCGCTCGCCGCAGCTCCAGCACTGCCCGATCAGCAGTGCCGTGGCAATTAATATTTATAAACCCTAAATAAAACAGCACTTGTGTGTACCTGAGAGACCATCTGCTGGGCTCCAGTCCCCAGCCACGCACCTGAGATCAGCGTGGCTGTAACCCCGCTGGATCCTCGGGGACGGCCCCGGGAGGGGAAGGAGGTGGGGCTGTTTCCCTGGAGAGCCCCTGTCTTTGGATTCCTCCCTCCTTCATTAGTTACCCGAGCACATCATCCTCATCCTTCAGGGCCAAGCTGCAGGCTTATTTTTTTTCCTTTTAGTCTGGAGTCTTTTATCGCTGCGCTGCGCATTTATTACAGGGCTTCGCTCGGTTGTGACCTTGGCTTTGGTGGTTTTCCACCTTTTGGTACGAATGCCTTGATTTGGGTGTGGTTCGCAGGGAGAGATGGCTCTGGGATTGTTATTTTTTAAATACACCTCGATTTATTTCTTGTAGTGTTTTGGGGTTTTTTTTTTGTATCTTGCAAAGGTGCTTCGTAGCCATTTGGACACAGATGCCTCTCAATTAACAATTAATGCATGCACGTGCAAAGATGCCTACCAATGAATAATGCATGGCAATAACCAGCCTGGCCATTGGGTTTGGCCCGCACGAATATTGCATATGGATTACCCCAAGGGCCCCAAATCACACGTGAAAAACGTATTATCAGGTGGAGACAGACACGCTCGACCTATTGTGTGCTGCACCTCTCACCTTTGTGACCAGAAGGGCTCTGCTCCCACCTCCCCAGGCTCTCCCAGCCTCGCAGGGTCCGGTGGACTCTGCCCGAACCAGCCCTTGGGGAATGACCCCAGCCTTCCCTGCACTCCGCCGGCCCCGGAGCGGCTCGTTTAGGTACAAACCCCGGGGAATAAGTCCCAGAGGGTGCCAGACAGGCGGAGCAGGCGCTGGGTTGGAGCCCAGCAGCGAAGGGGCGGCACCGGGCAGCGAGAGCCCGGCGGGTCCGAGCCGCCCCGGGCCGGGCGCGGGTGGTGCTGAAGGGACAGCGCCGGGAGCGGCGGGGCCCCGCCTGCGCCTGGACCTCACCCCCTCTCTGCCCCCAGCCTCCCTCTTGCCCATCTCCTCTGCGCCCCATCGCGCCCCGCACTCTGCCTCCGCTCTGCTCCCCACCCGCGCTCTGCCCCCATCTGCTCTCCGCCCCCCATTTCCCCTTTGCCCCCCGTCT
>VWZW01000229.1:100084-118989 GCA_013397115.1 Edolisoma coerulescens | reverse complement strand
AGCAGCCGCCGCGCTTCTCTTTAAAAAAAATATAACATTATTGAATAAATACATCGGGGGTTGATTTCCCAAGATGTCTTATCAGGGGAAGAAAAATATTCCGCGGATCACGGTGAGTGGAGCGCAGGGAAATAGCGGCGGGGAAGGGGGAGGGGTGCGCGGGGATGGAGCCCTTTGTGTGCCGGAGCGATGCGGGGCTGGGGCAGGATAATGGGATCAGGGATAATGCGGCGCTTCCTGTGCTGCAGCGCCGGGGGGGCTCGGGAGGGCCGGGGTCGGCGGAGCCGGGGGATGCTGAGCCCCGGCCGGGGGCGGATTCGGCGGCATCGCCCCGCGGCAGCGCAGCGCCGGCCCCGGGAGAGCATCGGGGGGACCCCCGGGCGGGGGGCTCGGCGCCCTCGGGCTGTGCCCGGGGAGGGGTCCCTGCCGTCGGGCTGTGCCCGGGGGGCTCTCGCAGCCCCTCGGGCTGTGCCCGGGGAGGGGTCCCTGCCCTCGGGCTGTGCCCGGGGGGCTCTCGCAGCCCCTCGGGCTGTGCCCGGGGAGGGGTCCCTGCCCTCGGGCTGTGCCCGGGGGGCTCTCGCAGCCCCTCGGGCTGTGCCCGGGGAGGGGTCCCTGCCCTCGGGCTGTGCCCGGGGGGCTCTCGCAGCCCCTCGGGCTGTGCCCGGGGAGGGGTCCCTGCCGTCGGGCTGTGCCCGGGGGGCTCTCGCAGCCCCTCGGGCTGTGCCCGGGGAGGGGTCCCTGCCCTCGGGCTGTGCCCGGGGGGCTCTCGCAGCCCCTCGGGCTGTGCCCGGGAGGGGCTCGCTGCCTGCCCGGGGGCTCCATCCTCGCCCGCCCCAGCCCGGCGAAGGGCGGCTCCGGGCGGCTCCGGGCGGGGGGATCAGCCCGAGTCCCCAATCCCCGCCGGGCTGGCGCTGGGGATTTTCCAGGATCGCCTTTTCTTCGCCGGGAAGCTTCTGGCAAGGCGCAGGTTTGGGTGCGATGCTGGGGGAGCAGGGAGGGAGCGTTATGTAAACCCCTCCCTCGGTCTCCCTGTTGTGGGAGCCGATTTAGGGCAGGTATTGCAGATCCAAGGGGACCAACTTTGGGTTACGTAAGCTATCCCCGGCTAACGGGCTGCTGGAGCCGCTTATTTTTTTGGACACAAGAGTTTTTCATCCTTGGCAGCGGTTCCTCACCATCCCCACGGACACACCCATCCTCTCATCCTCGGGGGCAGGAAAAGGAGCTCTCGAACGGGGCTTTGACGTGTCGGGTTTGGGCAGGAGTCGCTGGGCTGTACAATTGCAGTGCTTAAGGAATTCGGGGGATGTGCAGAATGGTTATTGATAAATGGAGCATCCTTCTTCTTTTAAATTATTTTTCCTTTGCGAAGGGGGGTCAGTTTCCCTCCGGGAGTCCAACGGTAGAGAGTTAAAAAAGCTGCCTCTGTTTAAAGGGCGATGGAGGCTCCTGCTGAATCCCTGTCACGGGCCAGGAGTAGCATGACGCATTTTTCTTCTGGCTGAACGCTCTGATTTATGTTGTGTGCACCCAATCCTCCTGCAAAGGGGTAGGAAAAATCAGATTCTGCTCCTGTTTGCTGTTGTGCAAACCTGGAATTATCAACCGAGGCTAATGCTGGAAGAAGGAGGATGATGGATGTGTGGCTGCCCTGATTTTGCTGCCGAACAGACGCGGATTTGGTGGCAGGCCCTCGCAGGGATGCGAGCTGTGTGTGCTTTTGTCTCCAAGGTGGTTGAGATGAGCAGGAGGATTCGCCCTGATCTCAGAGCCCTCTCAAGAGCCCAGCAGCAGCCCTGGTTACTGCCAGAAGCATCATCAAAATGCTCCAGGCTGCGTTTTTGTGGGCACTTTATATATATTTTTTCCCTTCTTCTTCCCTAATTGATGCCCAGTGTGTTCGGATTCGGGCTGTTGGTGACATCCATGACCAGGCTTTCCCATTTTAGTGGCACAAGGAGCCTGCACTGGACGTGGGCACCAACACTGCAGTGTTTCTGGAAAGGGTAAACATGTAGGACAGATTGCTGGAGAGTCTGGCATTGAAAGACAAGTGGGTTTTTCACACCCCACGTTAATTCACTCAGGCTTACTGGCATTTGCAGCAGCTCCTAAATTTAAATTTTGGGGGTTTCTTTGTATTTGAGATCGGTGGCGTTATCCGGAGGAACTCTCCATTGCAGCAGGAGGAGGAAGGAGAAGGAGAAAAAGGAGGGAGAGGGGCTTAACATCTCCTAGATGTTAAGCAGTGATATAAAAGATGGATATAATGGTATAAATCAGTATCTGATGCAATTCATGGAGCCCTTTTGGTGTTAAAAGAGCTGTGTCAGTTGAGAATTGGGTGCTCCAACTCTTCAGCTTCATTATGAGGAATTTGGGAAAACACCTGATTGTTCCTTCTGTTTGACCAGTGGAGTTGGCACCTCGAAATCAGGGCCCTGAGCACCCCTGTCACTGTTGTATATGTATTTTTCTATAAGTTCTTAGATATTTTTTTCTGTCAGTCTGTGGCACCTCTGAGTTAAAAGTCGAGCTTTAGGTGTCCCCAGCCTTTGGCTGTGCTGGTATGGCTTTGTTCTTTTCCAAAGGCGTTTTTAGGAGGAGGGGAAAAAAGAATCAGAGTAAGTACAAGTGCAGATCTGAGGGCCAAAGGTGTGGTTTAAACCAAACACTCACAGCATGTATGTGCTTTGCTTTAAATATTCATCTGCTGGAAAAAATGCATCTGTGATGTGGGGAATGAAGGAACCAGGGGGATGTAGCAGCCACTTTTAACTCTCCTCCCAGTCAGGAGCTCTGCAGTGGGTTTCACTCTGGTTTATGACTACTGCAAAAAAACCCAAAAATCAACATTTGTTTTTGACCTAAAAACTTGAAGAAGCGAGCTGTAACCTGGGCTGGGATAGAATCACTCTGCCTGATAGCTGCCTTTTTATAATTACCTTCCTGTTCCTGCCAAACTGTCTTCTGATGTGAGGAAATCTTAATAACCGTTTTGTAGATCCTTCCCTTAACCCTAATTTGCTGAATACGTGCTTATTTCCATCTGGTTCTGCAGTGGTGCTCTGGAAAGGCAAGGAAAGGATCCACTGCATCGAAACATCACTAAATTGGACCAAAGGAGTTTGTTTGTGTTGTGTAACCCCTGGCAACAGACTTTTGGGCCATTTCCCTGACAGCAGTTGACTCACGTTGAGCCAAGGAGTGACTCCACTGTGTGGGTGCCTATAGGAAATTTTGCGTGCAACCAAGGCAGGAAAAAAAATAAGAGACGTGGCTCTAACACATCCCTCCAAGTGTTATTTAGTGCTGCTGCTGCTGCAGATGATGGTGGCAGGCTGCAGGTAGGAGTGAAGCTGCCAGAGCAGACAAGACCACCGGAACCCACCTCCCTTCCCCGTTCTGATTTTTTTTTCTTTTCTTTTTTTGATCATCAGTGTGATGAAAGGCCTTCCAGATGAAATAAAACATTTTATCTTTCCAGTTGAAAGTGCAGCAGTTGACTTGTGTTTTGACGTGTGCTGGTGAATAATGCAGAGGTTGTTGCCTTCCCTCCTCTTTCATCTCTGGAGTGACACTGCAGACTGTCAGCTCTCCCACTCAATAACTGTGTCTTGTGTTGTGCTTCTTTTGTTGCAGAGCGATCGTCTTTTGATCAAAGGTGGTAAAATAGTGAATGATGACCAGTCCTTCTATGCAGACATTTACATGGAGGATGGGTTGATAAAGTAAGTGAAGCCTCATGGTGGGATTGGGGATTGGCTGGAATAGCTCAATCTCAGAGAGCTCTATTAAATTGCAGTGAAAAATGAATATTTCCACCTCTATCCTGGTGTTTAATGAAGGAGCTTTAAAAGCAGGGTGTTGAATTAAATAGACACCTGGGCCCAAACCCCATTGGCTCCAAGGAGGTACTTACATGTGCTTAATTTTAGCCATGTGAGCAGCCCCATGCTGAGATGACACATGTGTTTGAAGTTATCTGTGCTGTAACATTTCACTGAGTTATGACTTCAGATATTTTGAATCCAGAGTTCAGTGTCCTAACACAGTTAATTCTCTTTTTAGGCCTGGAGGCTGGACTTAGGTGACCTCTGGAAGTCTCTTGCAGTGCTGACTTCTCTGGGTCTGTGATGCAAGGATCACTCCAACCCCCCTTCAAGTTAAAAATGACCCCGTAGTAGAAGAGGTTCAGACCTCTTTCTGTGTTTTCAGGCCTGAAACACGCGTTCCTGGCACATTAAATGTGTTACAGATTTCTTTGGAAAATTACTCGTAGGAAAAAACGGACAAGCCAGAGGTTACAAACAAGGAATTTTCCTGTTCTGGCTAAACAGCCAGCACATGTGCTTTTTAAATCAAGGTTAAAAGTTAAAGGAGCTAGCCAGAGAGCTAATTAATTGCAGTGTGTTATCCACTACTGCACTGCTAAAAATAGGTCTGTGAAGAGCTGGGTTGGAGAGACCTCTGAGGGTCTCACCAGGAATTTGGTAACCAATATCTGCTTGAATTTATGTTTGTGCAGGGACTCTGTAATACTTACACATGAGAGGAAGGTAGAAAATACAGAAGCAAAAATTCTTGCAGTGCTCCCAAACCAATGGTAACATCGAAATTGCTGTTAGAGAGCTTGAATCAAGTGTTGAGCTGCCACTTAAAATTAAGTCAGGCCCCAGTAAAGCTGTGTTTGCTGCAGTGATCGTCCATGACCTGCACAGCCCTTTCCAGAGGGGGCTTTTCCTTCCTTTAATATTGCCCCAAAGTCCTGGGGGAATTGCACACTTTACTTGCTATTATGCAGCTGCTTCCAGGGAAGAATAAACCACCCTGGGCCCTGTCTGTGCTGACTCTGTGCCCTGCTCTGTATGGAAAAAGACAACTGCAGCCGGGCTAAGTAGCACAGGGGTGTTTGTTTACAGGCTGCTCACCTGGGTGTGCCTGACCTGCTCCTTGAAACCTCTTTCCCCAGGCAAATAGGGGAGAACCTGATTGTGCCAGGAGGAGTGAAAACCATCGAGGCCCACGGCAGGATGGTGATTCCTGGCGGGATCGACGTCCACACCCGGTTCCAGATGCCGGAGCAGGGGATGACATCTGCTGATGATTTCTTCCAAGGGACCAAGGCTGCACTGGCTGGGGGCACCACCATGATCAGTAAGTGTCTGCTTTCCTCTTCCAGCAAAGCCGGGCTTTTCTCTTTCCCAGATCAGAGCAGGAGCTGTGGGAGTCACCTTGTTCTGGACCAGTGGGTGATGTCTGGCCAGGTTGCTGGGGAAAGCTTGTGGGAATAAGGGTGGAAAAGCAGGACCCCAGGATTTCCCCATCTTGCAGTTGTCACTCATTTCACTCGTCTTCCCTTGCTGGTGGTGTGACTTCAGCAGGATTTTGGGTCTGCTCCTTCTGGAACCAGCGTTACTGTGACCTCTGGCTCCAGAGTGAGGAGCAGATCCCCCACATTCCTGTGCCTTGGTCCCCTGTTTGTGGAGAGATATCCATTGTGTTCCTCACACCCAGAAGCCTGATGCCAAGTGTTCTGTGTGTCTTTGAAAACTGGGCCACTTATTTCAGGATCTGCACATGGCCACTGAGGCTTTGGCACCAGGATTTTTGTTATCGTAGCTCCCTTCGTGCTCGTCTCCTCCTTTGGAGAAAGAGAGGAACTGGAAAGTGAAAATACCTCAAAATAAAGAAGACAGACAGACTGACTGTTGTGCTGACAGCAGGATTAGACACTCCTGGTGTTCCCTTCGGCCTCTAAAATGCCTCAGGAATGACTTCCAGGCTCTCTGTCCCTGCTTGTGTTGGCCACAGTATCTTAAAACTCCACAAGCAAGTCATTGTTGGTAACCTTGTTTGAGCCAGAGGGAAAAACCAAACCCCTCTGTTGCAGGGCAGCTGATCAGGTGTAAAACTCTACCACGGTATCCCAGGCTATGTTGCTGCATGCAGGAATGAGGGATAAAGGTGGGAAGTGATCCAAAATCTGAGCATCTCGCAGTCTTTCATGTACTCTGAGGTGCTGCCATTCCACAGGAGGGGAGCTCAGGTACAGAGGAATAAAAGAAGCTGGTTCAGAAGAGGTTTTAGTGCCTATTGTCCCGTCCATGGGTATAGAGAGATCTTAGGCACAGCCAGGAGCCAGCTTAACTCTCCTCAGCTCAAACCAAGCTCCGCGTGGACTGGAACATCCTCATCTCCCAGAGCTTGGCTGTGAGCAGTCCTTGATCCCTGGTGGGTGGACTTGGATTGAGTGACAGGAGGCTGGAAGTAGGTCTTGGTCCAATGCTTCAAAGAAATAATCTTAAAATAACCTGGGAGATTATTTTTCATAACATTATCACTGCAGCCTGTGGGGTTTGTGGCTGAAGAGAACCTCACACACACGGGGGATGTGGCTGTGGATGGTCCCTTGGTGCACACTAGTACCCAGTTCTCCTCCAAATCTTTGCTGTCACTTGAAATCAATAGCACTGAAAGGTTTTTTTTTTTATTTTCAGCCTCAGTTCATGGACTTTGTTTCATTGGTTGTTCCTTTGTTAGGAGTACACCTGGTTCACACTTGAATTACTGTTTTGTTTGTCCATGTTAAGTTGAATTAGATCAAAATAACATTCTGTGTCATCTGCATGTGACCTTTCAGCAGCACCATTCCCCTCAGGGGCACTTTTTGAAAGTAGAAATTGCTTTGGCAAAATTTTTTTTGGAGTAGCCCTTTACTTTGGTTGCCTCATTTTACCTCTGCAGTGCCTCCTGCTTCAGAAATGCTTTATGTGTGTAAATACTTACTGCCTTTATGGCTGTAGTACCTGAATTTCTCACTAATGGCAAGATAACACTTTTCTGAGTTAGGGAGGTGGGAGGAGAATCCCCCCTTTTACAATTTCTCCTTTTACAGCTGTGAAAATGAGCATAATTTGGATTATGACCATGGGCAAACCATTTAGAGGAGGCTGGTGACTAAACTTGACCATCCTAAGTATCTCAGATTAAGACACCAAAATACAAAATCATCTCTGAACAACAGAAAAAAACCTTCCTAAAACTGCAGCAAGGACTAAGTGGACTAAATAGGATGATGGAGAGACATTTCTGGGTGGGAATCAGCAGCTGGAGCAGTGGGAAGCAGGATGAATGATCCAGAGCAGACTTCAAAGCTTTGGAGCCTCTGCCCTGTGTCAGCTCAGCTGTTCCTCTGAGCAAAATTACAGCATTTGCAGAAGTTCTTCCACAGTGAAGCCCTGGTGAACACTCTCTTGGTGGGTGGCCCTTGGGCTTCCCCAGAGCAGGTAGGAGTTGTGGTGGATGGCAGCATTTTTTCTCTCATGATAAATAGGGCAATATTTAGTGAGCTGGATTCGTGATATCACAGATTGCAGCCCGAAAATGACACTCTTATCTCATTGTGTATTTTAAATTCTGGGATTTTTCAAAGGGAGTCTGCTCCTCCCGTGGACTTGTATCCAGCTGTGTCTCTGTTCTTCAGGCTTTTTTAGGGAAAAACATCTCTTTTTGGATGTGAGATTTGTGGAAAAAAACCACCCCATTTCCTCATTAGTGCTTGAAGCAAACTTTGTATGATTTATTTACCAATACCTTTACTTCATCTGTTTCTCTGCTTTGTGCATAACCCTCACTTTGGGCACACAAACAGCTTCCTCAGCTTCATGCTTCAATTTGTTTCACATTTTTGTGCAGGAGGGCATTTTAAGGCTGTTTACTTTACAATCATTGTAGGGAAATACTTACTTCACATGCAGTTTTCAGTGAAATCGAAACAAGAACCTTGGACAGGTTTCCACTGATGGTTGGTTTATAAAAATTGTGGGTGAAATTGTGACTTTGGTGAGTTTTGGCATCGACCTGCAGTGCCAGGAGCTCACCTGGAGGATCTGCTTTGGTGAACCTCATTTTCAGCTCAGATCAAATTCAATGTTGCTCCTTTAATTCTCATGGCAGACACATCCAAGGGAAGCACAGGATTGTAACCTGCTGTTTCCAAGCCCTGTCCTCATTTGCTTGCTCCCCTCTAAACTCATCCCTGCAGCATCAGAGAGGGGGAATCAGATGGGCCCTGGTATCAAATGGAGCAATTGTGGGTGTTCTGTGGCACCAGGGGAGATTTATCCTGGTGGGAAACAGATCTAGCAGCAATCCAGGGCTTCCCAGCCCGTCAGGGAAAAGGGGCTGGGGGTGATGATCCAAATCTGCCCTTTTGTCTCTCTGTCCCTTGCTTTCCTGAGCCCTCCTTAGATTGCTCCACTCAGGGCTGATTTCTTTTTCTGCTGGCTCCCCTGAGGCCATCTGAGCAGGAATTCCAGCTATGATCCTTCTGTCTCTCCCTTCTGCAGTGCCAAAGGCAAGGCTCCAGCTGACTTTGCTAACAGAGGAACAAACAGAGTTGGTTTTGCCTGAAATGACGTGTTGTGATATCTTTGTTTTTCTGCAGCGACAATTTGCATGGTCCTTTTCTCTGTCCCCACCGTAAAACAATATTGGTGTGGGTATGTCAGCTGAACAGCCCTCCCTGTGGGTTTTAGGATAACATTGCTCCGGGAAAAAAAACTTGGATTCTTGCCCTTTGGAAATGTCAGAATGCAGTGTTTGGGCATTAAGTTGAAAGGAGAATTCCAGAATGCTCCGCAGGGAATTTTGAAGGAGAGAGGAGTGTTAGGTATGCTCCAACGTGCTCTGGTTGCCTCCCTAAACTCCCCTGTGTTCCGTGCAAAGAGAACAGTCCTCCCAGAGTTTTGGAAAAGGACTCTTTCTGAAGTTGCCCTTTACAAGAGGCTTAAATTTTGGTGAGCTAAAAATGGCATTTTTCATAGAATCACAGGATATTTCCTGAGTTGGAAGGGACCCCCAAGGATCATCAAAGCCCAGTGCCTGGCCCTGCACAAGACACACCTATTTTTGAGCCCCTATTTTTCCCAGCTTGAGCTAGGTTAATCCCCCAGGATATAACCCAGTGCCTGGAGCTGTTAGAGGAGGAAGAATCCCTGCTAGGAACAGAGTGGCCTCTCAGAGCCTGGTGATGGTTTGGTCGCTGATTAACTGTGATGAGTGAAATCCCCATCAAAATCAGTGGAAAAACTCCCCCTGATCTGAGCAGGGGCAGGATTGCCTCTCTCTGCTCCCAGCCCTGCAGAAGGGATGAAGAAGTTAAGCTCTGTGTATTTACTGCCTCTCTGATCCCCGAGCCTGTTTAATGTCCCACTGAGAGCTCCATCCATCCAGGCCTGCTCCCACACACATTTGAGCCCCTCCTCCCAGACTCTGCTTCTTCCCTGGTGTCTGCTGTCCTTGGGTGAAATCTCTTGCTGCCATTGCCTCTGTTGACTCAGTCAACCACTGTTGTAATCATAGAGAGAAATTACAGTGAGAGAAATTATAGCTTTTTCTGGCCTGGTGGCTTGGAAGCCAGCAGCCTTTTGAACTCGAGCAGCAGTTATCCTAATGACATGGGGAGGGAAGGCTGGGGAGGGGAGCCTGCGTATCTTGGGAGGTTCAGGAGATGAAGGGGAGCCTCTCATGGGCTGCTCTCAGCTCCCTAATTCCTGACCCTGCTATTAAAGAGCTCCCGTGGGCAGCATGACAGGGGTTTGAGCTGGCCAGCAACCAACTCAACATGAGGTGACATCAGGTCTCCCAGGTCATCCTGAAGATTACCACCTTGCTGGAAGGAGATGTTTTCCAGTCAGGAATGATTCCTCACATCTTGGGTTTTGATCTGAGCGTGACAGAGAATGGAGCTGCCCCGAAGGAGATCAGAGCCTGTGACAGTCTCAGCTTGAAGTGGGGTTTAGACAGGGTGAGGGTGTGGGGTGGTATTTAAACCCAGCAGTGGAGATTAGATCATATTCTACCTGACTGGGTGCATTTATTTTATATTATCAGAGTTGGTCCTGTGCTGGTCTAGAGTGTAAGTGATGAGAGGAGGAGGAGGGAAGCAGAGACAGAAGGAGGTGACAGCAGTGGTCAGGCAGGGACTCGTGGCCGAGCTGGAATTATAAAACCAAGTGTTTTGCATCCAAGAGCAGCGACCACAGAGCTGCAGTGTCTCCCCAAGGCCCTGGCTGTGTGTACACAGCACTGCATTGTTCCACAGGCACCAGCCCCAGTTTTGTTTCTCTTTGCACCCAGAGATGAAAGAGGAACTGTGCGCTGGGACCAGCCCTGCAGACGGGCTGCCCTGGCTCTGGAGCTCGTTTCTCCTTCTGGCAGCAGTTCCTCTGCCCCAAAGAAATGTTTAATTCTCTAGAAACGTAGTGAAAATGTCTGCAGATTATTGGGGATTTCTGTGGGTGGAAATCCTTGCTCTCTGTGACTGGAATAATGGCATCGCCACATAGGGGTGCAGAGTCCCTCCTGCCCTGTCCCTCCCCTCCCCAGCTCCCTTTGGTCCTTTTTTACACCCCCAAAACCAGCCTTGGCCCTGATTCACTCTAAATCTCTTCGCTTCACCAGCTCCCAGCTTCCTGCTGCTGTGTTTGTGCCTTTCATTCAGGGCAGGCTTAAAATCCTTAATGAGAAAGTGGGGCTGTAAGCAGAGCTGGGCAGTTCCCTGGTGTGAGCTCCTCTTCCCGAGCTTTTAAACCCCTCTAAGTCCATTAGGCTCTGCCTGCAGCGGGCTGTGCAGCCTGTGTCCTGGGGCCTGCTCTGCTCCCAGCACCCCAGCCCTGCTGGAAGGGATCCCCCATTGTTCTGCTGGGGGTTCCAGGGGGGGCTCACGGGGATCTGCCAAGCCCTTGATGTCCCTGGCCAGGGAGCACAGGAGGAAACAGCTGTGCAGACCTCAGATGTGTTGTGTGTTTCTGTGTGTGCTGAAGGGGGGTTTTTTGACCCTTTGGGCTGCAGCTATTGTTTGCCACCTCTGTGTGCGGGGAGAACAGGCTTCTGTGGGGAACAGTCCCCTGTGAGCAGCACACGAGGAGTCAGGAGCTGTGCCTGGGGTGATGCAGGAGCCCTGTGGTGTGGTGAGGTGTTTAACCCTGCCTGTCACATCCTCAGCTGGGCCAGCATCCCACCTCAGTGCTGAAAGGTGAAATCACTGGCCCTGGTGTTGGGCTGAACTCCTGTGAAACGTCTGCAGTCCAGCCTGGCTTGTTTTTGAGTCAATCAGGAGATTTTTCCCTGTTTTCCCATCTTTTCCTTCCCCAGAGCTGCTGGGGATCCTGTCCCTTGCTCCTCTGCCATCCTTCTGCCTCCTCTGCCATCCTTCTGCCTCCTCTGCCATCCTTCTGCCTCCTCTGCCATCCTTCTGCCTCCTCTGCCATCCTTCTGCCTCTTGGCAGCACTGATTTTTTAAAGAGCAGGTGAGGGGTCCCTTTCTCTGCTTTGCCCCGTTCTGCTCCAGCCCCTCCCTGTGCAGGAAGGAGGGGATGGAGGCCATTCCACACCTGCTGGAGCCTGGGTTAGTTCTGAGCACACGAGCTGGAGTGGCAGCAGCTCTGACAGTGCAGATGTGACTGACCTAGATTTTTCCATGCATCCCAAAAGAGGGATTTATTTCAGGAGAAATTAACCCGTGTTGTCTGTTGATGCAATAGCACTTAATGCCTCTTATTCCATTTAATGCTGGGGCTCAGCGGTGCTGCTTTCCCACTGCGTGGGGAAGAGTTCTTCTGTTTGAAGAGCTGCTTTTAAGTGCTTTTCTTACAGAATCACAGAATGGTTTGGGTTGGAAGGGGCCTTAAAGATCATCTTGTTCCACTCCCTGCTGTGGGCAGGGCACCTTCCACTATCCCAGGTTGTTCCAAGCCCTGTCCAGCCTGTCTTTAAACACTTCCAGGGATGGAGAACCTGAGCCAGGGCCTCAGCACCCTTATAATAAAGAATTTCTTCCTAATAGCTCATGTAAACCTTCCCTCCTTCAGCTTAAGCCCACCTCCCTTGTCCTATGACTACATGCCCTTGTGAAAAGTCCCCCAAATCCCCAAATTCTTGCTTTCTGTGTCCAGTGCTCTCATCCCCAAGTTCCAGGCCTTAGAGATGACACAAAAGAGAAGTAAAGAGCCAGTGGATCTCTCTGATGTGCTGTGTCTCACCCAGCCAGTTAACGTCAATGGAAAATGTTTGTGATGTTTTCAAGGGTGCAGGTGTGAAAGTTGGCTCCTCCAGGTCTGCTGCGGATGGAAAAAAAATCTTAAAAAATAAAATGAAATTATTCACCTCGCTTCATGTAACATCATTAGCTGCCTGTGATAGGTTTTGAGGGCATGTGTGTTAAACCTTGCTAGATAAAGTGTATTAATCACCTTCAAGTCTTGACAAGGTCTTCACAGAAGCAGCAGGAAATGGTGCCTCCAGCTCTTTTCTTTGCCTGTTTTTCTGAGCGGGGAATGTCTGCCTCCCTACCAGTGTTCAAGCCCTTGGCTGCTTTTGCCTTCCTGTGAGCTTGACTCAGCAGAAAATGCCCTGGTCAGGCAGGGCCTTTCAGCTCTCCATGTTGGGAATTAGCTCTGTGTGCCATGGGAGGAGAGCAAGCAGAGCCTGAAAGAAGCAAAGGCTGAAACCAGCTGCAGGGTTCCCCACTTGGGACAGATTTGGAGTGCTGTCTGTGAGTGGGATTTGATGTCTTCGATCAGCAGAGCCTTTTTTCCCTTTTTCCTTCAGCCCCTGTGCCTTCAGAGTTCAGAGATCCCATCTGTTTCTTAGAAACTGGATTTTTTTTTTTTTTTAATCTTTCTGGTGAGAGGGAGAAATGTTTGAGGAATACAAATGAGCTCCTCCTGTCTGGCACACTTTAATCACACTCAGGAACTGCCAGTTGTTACCAGCTCGGGGCTGTGCCTGCATCTTTTCACAGCCCTCACTCCCATGGAAGCCCTGTGCATTTGCAAGGAATGCAGGGATGGACATTCAGGAGTTATGGCTTCTGGGAGAACTCTTTTTTTTCCCTTGGTACGCTGCAGTTGGTGTTGGGACCACCTTTGTGACAGCAGGAATGTCATTCCATTTCTCCATGCTGGTTGCTGGCTGTCCATAATGGGAGGGGGCTTTGTTGCTCAGGGGGTTGTGGTTTTAATTCCAATTAATTAAGCTCACCTAGAGCCTCATATCATAAGTAAAAAGTGATTATTTTTATGAAGCGGTGCCTGAGAAGCTGATGTGGGCAGCACTGGAAGCAAGGAGATAATCCCTGTTCCTCCCACTTGGCATCTGCAGATCCAGAGGAAAGTGCTTTTGGCTTCCTATTTTAAGTAAGAGAAGGAAGTTTTAGATTTCAGATGCAGATATTAACTGGGAAATGCTTTGGTTGGTTTTCAGAGCCCACCCAAAGGGGCTCAGCTTTTGGAAGCTTCCCTTTCAGCCACTTCTCCGGGTGTGCTTCCACCAGACTGCTTTTGTCCCTAGAAGCAGCTACATATGTGCAGCGTGGATATTTTTGGAATCTGGGGGACTCTGGTGGTGGTGTTTTACATATGAATGAAATCCCTGGCGCAGGCTCCGGGCAGCAGGAGCTGGGGAAGGAGTTCCTGGAGAACCCTCCCGGAGCATCGCCCAGCACTGAGCTGGTGCGGGGAAGGGGGGAAGCTCCCAAACTACAGCACACTGAGTGCTCTGTGCCCCCAAACTGGGGTTCTTCGTGGGCCTGGCGAGATTCCAGGCTCCTTGAAAAGCCAGGCAGGGCCGGTTCAGCAGCCGGGGGCTGTGTCACTGGATTCTCTGTTCAAATATCCTAATATTGCTTCAAAAAATCTCCTTCCAGAGTGGGTGTCAGTTAATGATACCTCCCCAGCAGGCTTTTCTTTACTTCAGATGAGATTTCTCAGGATTAGTATCAGTGTCCCAAGAGAGGAGTTCAGCTACTGATGGCTACAAAGGACTTTTCAGCCTGATGGGCAGAGACTTTTTTTCCACTGTGAGTGGAAAAAGTTTCAGAAAGTCTTCATAGCACAGCTGAGAAAAATGTAGATGTGCAGGGTGTTGTTAGAAGTAGAATTAGGCCACAGAACCAGGACCAGAGCTCAGGACTCTGAACCAGTCAGTCCTTCTGCAATGCAAACACTCTGTAACAAAGGGGAAGGTGGCAACTGTATGGAACAACTCCCACTGAGCTATGCTGCCCAGATCCAGGGGCAATTCCGGCTGTTCATGGAATCCCAGAATGGTTTGGGTTTGAAGGGACCTTAAAGCCCATCCAGTGCCACCCCTGCCACGGGCAGGGACACCTCCCACTATCCCAGGGTGCTCCAAGCCCTGTCCAGCCTGGCCTTGCTTCTCTGGGCAGCCTGTGCCAGGGCCTCCCCACCCTTATAGTAAAGAACTTCCTTCTAATACCGTTTTTGAGACAGGAAATTAAGCTGAGGTGTAGAAAGCAACAGTTGCCCCTAAGAACTGGGTGCATGGAAAAAACAGAAGTCAGATCTTGTGCGTAGGAGTTTCCCAAAGCAGTTTGCCACAGGCTGGGTGTCTCTCTTTGGGTGGGCAGCTCAGGTGGTGCCCAGGAGTGGTGCTTTGTGCCCCAGACCTTGGGTTCTTCACAGATCTAGGAAGACACCTGAGAGCTTGTGAGGCCAGGCCGGGCTGGCTCAAAGCTGGAGGAGGAGGTTCAGCAGCTGGGAACGTGCCACAGGAGTCTCTGTTTAAACTGGGGCTAATCTAGTTAGGACCTCCTACAGGTTAATGACTTCACCAAGCACTAGGGCTAATTTGCAGGCAATATCAGTGCCACAAAGTGGAGAGAACACCCGCAGATGGGCAGGTGTGGTCAGGAAATTGCTGTGTGAGGGGTGGATGTGCTGCTTGATCTTTGTCCTTTGGTAGCAAACAGGTTCTGCTGCACCTCCACGCCACATCCCACCACGTTTTCTCCATGAGCATGTGAACTTTTAGGTCTGGTTCAGCCCTCACTTCCTTGCCTGCAGCCGTGTGTGACAGTTGTCAGTGGTTTGGGCAGGAACAGGATGGGGACTCCCGGTGTCATAGCAGAAGTGGTGGTGGTGTGGTGGTGATGGGTGACAGCTTCTTCCTCAGAACGTGATGTCACCTTGTCACAGACACGAGGAGAGGAAGTGTCTGGTCCTCATCCAGCCAGGGGAGATGTTTATTTGACAAATACAGGATTTTTCTTTTCCCCATTTCTCTCACAAGCTGTGTTAATAAGAAGTGCTTGGATAGAATCAGAGCTCTTCACATTCAGTTTATTTTTGGGGGGGGGAAAAACCAACTTTTCTAATGCCAAACACACAAAGCCCTCTCAAAACCATCACAAATTTCCATTGTAAAAACTGGCATTCTGCAGTCATATTCCCCTTCATGTCCAACACTCCTGAGACAACCCCAGGCCATGAAATGAAAGTGAGAAGCCAAAACTTGGTGATAACAATGCAGATCCAGAACTGTTCCAGCTTCCCAGCGAGTGGAAAAAGCCTGAGGGGCAGGACACATCTCCAGTGACCTGAGAGGGACAGAGCTGGCTCACGGCACGTGATCTTTTGTCCTCCTGGGTCTGATCCAGCTCTTGCCCCTTGGATGTGTTGTTAATTCTTGTGTTTTGTCTTGACTTGAAATCCATGGCTACAAACCGAGGTTTTTCTCCATCCCAGTCCCTCAAGGTTTACAGACCAGTTCATATGGAAGCCTTTGAAGTCCTGTGTGCTCTTTTCATGGCCTGCAAGTGTGGAGTAATGCCTAAAAGAAAGAATAAATCTTGGAACCACTTAAATGTCTCTTTTGAACTTGGTTCCCCTCCCTCTCTGCCATGGTGATGATCTGAGATACAATAAATGCACAATAAACCTGTACTGGGAAGAGTTGGAGCCTTTTTTTTGATCTGACCTTAATAAGCTGCCATTCCAGCTGCTGGGGAGGGTTATTAATTATTGTTTGAATTCTTTATGTTTGTGTCCAGCTGGCCTCAAATTGTTAATTGTATTTTGGATGTAATCAGCCAAAAGGACAAGTGAAATATCTGTATGACATCAGTGAGGGAATAAGGGAACGTTGCAGTCTGAAAATGTAATCAGTGGAGCACGGATGTGTCTGATTCTTCTGAGCCTGGTCCAGCTTCTGATTTCTCTGCATCAGGTCTCATAAGCTGGATCTGAACTGACAGAAAACAACATGTGATGTCATTTAGGCTGCCTTTTCTATGAGTTTGGCAGGCTTGTACAGGAGAACAGTCCTTGGGTAGTTGTGTTAGCACCATAAATGCTGTTCTGTGCAGGGCTGTAGCTCTTCAGAATAATCTCTTTATTCCGGTATCTTTTCTTGGGGAGGAAAAAACAAGAATAAAATACTGTGGGAATAACTCCACAGAATACACAGAGCTAAAATCTGGTTGCTGGAGCGAGGATGTGAAGAAAATCCTTTGTTTGATTTCTCATCAGCTGAGGTGCATCAGGTCCATGGAGCAGCTCCCTTCAAAGCGATTTTGTCACTGTCTTTCCTTTTCCCAGATCAAACCCATGACACAGAGCGTGGTTTAGAGGAGGAATTGGAATGGAATCAGAACATAGGAGGTGTGAGGCTCTTCTGGATCACTTGATTTGGGATTTATGAGCTCAGAGGAGGGCTGAGGTCTCTCTAGCCTGGATGGGTGCAGGGCTGCTGAGCTGGAAATTGGGGTTTAATACTTAAATCAGAATTTTTGTTGCTGAAAGGTTTGCCGTTGGAATAGCTTTGTTACTGGATGAGGCAGCTTTTGGTAGCTCAATTCCTTGACACCTAAAAGGGTCATGATACGTAAAGACAGAAGGGATTGTGATATTTTACCAGCTGAGAATTTGAAGCCTCTGGATCAAATGAGGTCTGTGATTATGGGATAATCTTCTATGGGTCAGTCAAGGGCCTGACTTTTCGTTCACAGAGACTGATTTTATTCCTCTTGCTTTCACAGAATTACTCCCAGTTCACACCAGTGCCAGGAGAATATTCCTGCAGCCACAGCCTGACAACTCCAGACTCCTAAGTAGGGAGCTGTGCAGTTACCAGGGCTGAATTTAATTACAACCTCCCAATAAAATGGCTTGTGACAGAATGTACAACTCAATAAATTCACCAGATTTCATCACGTGCAGTTGCTGTGAGGATTAAGTAGTGTTAAACAGGCAGATGTGTTTATAGTGATCAAGCTGCTATTTAAAGTTTTGGGTAGGGGAGATCTGCCTGCTAACAGTTAAGCTTAAATGTTAAGGATTTTCACCTTATAAACTCCTCTTAAACAATAGGCACATTTAATGTTGGTAGGAGCAGGAAATAATGTGTAAAACTGCAGTTTATAATAGCAACTGGAACCCTGAATACATGGTTTTTATTACATACACAATTTTGGTAACATCTGACCCTAATTCATGTTTATACTGTCCATTTCAAACGGTTTTTCTCCTTCCTGGTAGTGGCATTCATGAGCTGAAGCCCCCAAAAAAATTTCATGCACACTTTGGATGACACTTAATTAAACCAGTTGAAAAAAATTCTTTCCAGGGGAAAGCTGGAAGCAAGGGCTATTAATAGAAGCTCCAGGAAGGGGTTGTTTGCAAGCCAAGGCCTGCTCAACTGAGGCAGGATGCAAAAAAGAAAAAAAAATGCACATGCCACAATGCCAGGAAGCTATAAAACCCATTAATCCCCACCCATGAGCACATCCATCCCAAAAGCAGAGTTTTGTTTTCAAGGAGAGGCAAAGAGCTGGATCCAGCTCTCCCTCTGAAGCAATAATTTCTCTGGAGCTTAGCAGGGGGTCAAAAATATAAAGGCATTGCTCTTCGTNTGGTTTTTTAATTTGAGAGAGATTCCAAGTGCCAGAAAGAGATTACATGGGATTTTTTCTGGCTCTGGTCTCGGAGCATCCTGCAGGCTGCTGGGTAATTCCTCAGCTTTCTGTGCTGGATCCCTTGTGCCCACCTCCCTTCTCGCTCAGGGTGCGGGTACCACCCTGCTCCGGGAAAGCTCTTCGGGAGCAGAAAGCCCCCGAGTTTGGAAAAGGGAGCCAAGATGTGATGCAACATTTCCTAAAGCCAGCGTTTAGAGCTGAGGTTGGCACCCTTTTCACTTCAGGGCTGTGGAAGTGGTTTTAAAGTCTGGGAGCAGCTGGATGAAGACGGGGAGATGTTCCAGGCCAGCCCTAGCTGTGGTTCAGCTTTTAGGCCGCGCTTTGTGGAATCAGTTGTTGGACTTCATCTGGGGTTGGACTTGATCTGTGTGGGTCCCTTCCAGCTCAGGGTATTCCACGATGCTGTGTGAATTGTGTAAAAAAGCAGTGGGAACGAGCTGAACTTCGAAATTACTTGTGTGTGTATGGGATCTGATTTTAGTACGGGTTTTTATGTTAACGTATGATAAGAATGTGTTAATAATTGGTGATGCTAGCACCCTATAAAGTGCTGCTAGCACTTCTACCCTGTGTAGGTTTTTCCATACTTACGTTAAAACAGCACTGCTTTATTTTCCCCATCCTTGGAACATTTAATCCTCTCCCCTAAGTTTTTGCCTTCCCCTTTCACTTCACGCTCGAATCTCTCCCCGCCAGCATCCCACCAGTTTGCCTCAGGAGACTCGGGCTGTCCCACACAGGCGGGATGGCCGCTGGGCTGCGGGAGAGCCGCGGCGACGCCGCGGAGTTGTCTCAGCCCCTCAGCGCCTGCCCTGCATCCCCGGCCCGTGGGTCGGGCCGAGGAGGAGCGGAGGGTCCCGGGCCGAGGGGGAGCCGAGGGTCCCGGAGCGGAGGGCCCCAGGCCGAGGAGGAGCGGAGGGCCCCGGAGCGGAGGGTCCCGGGCCGAGGGGGAGCCGAGGGTCCCGGAGCGGAGGGCCCCAGGCCGAGGAGGAGCGGAGGGCCCCGGAGCGGAGGGTCCCGGGCCGAGGGGGAGCCGAGGGTCCCGGAGCGGAGGGCCCCGGGCCGAGCGAGGCAGCGGGGACGCCGGGACGCGGCCCCGGCTGGCGGGGAGGGGGAGCTGGAACTC
>VWZW01000229.1:28974-100005 GCA_013397115.1 Edolisoma coerulescens | reverse complement strand
CCGGCATGGGAAGGGTAATTAAGAGTCTGGGTGATTAGGGCTGGAGCATGTGGGTCCGCAGGTGCTCAAATCCCACTGACCTCGGAGGGAGGTGCGGGCCTGGATTGTCTGGGAGAAAGACGGGCTATCTAGGTATTTAGGAATCCTACCAGTGTTCTAACGAGGAGAAAATTAGATTTTTTGTAATGGATAAAATAGTTTTTCTTAAAATTTTTTGAAGACGTTCCTTTGCTGGTGTAACAGCCTTGTTTGCTCTCAGCCCCGGGCTCCTGCTTTTGCTTTCTGCAGCTCAGAAGGTTAATAGATAAATCTACAGAATGTTTTCTGCTCATGTCTGAGAAACCACTGCAACCCTGAGCTTGGCTTTGCCCTGTGCCTTGCTGAGAGTGTGTTAAATAAAGGGATATTTAACATTAGGATTAGGCCTGAATTTCACTCAGATTCGGGGAGCCACTACAAGGCCCACTAGCTATTTAATTCCTCCTTTGAAGATTTCAGCACTGATGAAGTGGTTCTTAAATTATCTTTTTTTTTTTTTTTTTTTCCTTCTCAGTTTTTTTCTGGTTTTGGGACAAGCTTTGAGTTTAAAAATGAGCTGGCAACTTCCTTCTCAGACTTCAAGCAGCTGAATTCATTTGCACAGCAAAAAAAAGAATTAACAACAGGAAGAAAACATCTGGGCTGGGGAGCATGACCAGATCAAGGCTGTGGCGGTGGAGGGAATGAAGGGGTGACAACAGCCTGTGTCACAACAGTTTGTCCTGAGTGTGCCCTGCAGGCGTGGGGCCACCCCAGGGATCGAACATTCCTGGTTCCTGAGGTGATGGAGGGAAGGATGGGGCAGTGGGATGGGATCCTCAGGGAGAAGGAGCTCTTTGGGGTCAGGACAGCACTGCTTTTCCCATGGGAAACCTCCTGGGAATTCTCCGCAGAGGGGTTTGCTGTGAGCTGCGGTGGGTCAGCCCTTGTGTCTGTGGTCCTGGGGCAGAGCATCCCCAGGGGTCATCCTGGGAGCCCGGGGCTGTGGGAACTCGGCGGGATGGAGCCTCCGTCAGCTGCTCGTGCTGCTCTGGAGCGCAGGGACCTGAAAGAAAAAGCTTTTTGTTTTACTCTGAGCTCTTGAGCTGTGCCTGAGGGCTGGAAGAAGCTTCTCTGAGCTGCATGTGGGCGATTCCTGGCCATGCCAACAGGCAGAAGCAGTTTCAGAGCTCAGTGCTTTTAAGAGCAGATGAAGAGTCAACCTTGACTCCTTTCCTTTCCTGGAACTGGGCTCATTTTTACTTATTTGGTCCCCCCAAAACCCCACCCTTGCATGAAGGGATGTAGGCCATGATCTTGCCATATGTTTGCACAGAGGATGGAAGAATCGAGGAGACTTTGCCATTCGTGTCTGAATTGCCTCCAGACCAGGATTTGGGATGACATCTCCCTTCTCCGTGCCTTTTGTGCAGCATCCACTGCTTCTGCAGCCTCTGCTGTGTCAGCACAGCTTCCATCCTGCCCCAGGGGCAGGCACAGGACCCCAGCTCTTGGGCCCCTCTGCAGGGATGTCCCTGTCACTGTGACTGTCCCTTGGTGGGCTCTGCTGGGTCCTTTCCCCGAGTCTCTTCGGACCAGTTCAGTCCGGGGTGTGAAGGCTGTTGCTTACCTTGCACACTCAGGCTGCCTTCCTGCTGAGTTCTTCCATGGGGGTGCGGGGCAGTGGTGGTTCACTGGTGTTTGCCTGGCAGAGCCGCTCTGGGAGGAAAGCGTGCTGTGTTTTGGAGGGGCTGGAGGGTGATTTGGCTCTCAGGGAGCTCAGGGGAGCTGCCACAGGAGACATTCTGAACCCCTGGAGCTGACTGCCCTGCACATTTGCAGCACCACCTGCATCCCTGACCCTTATTGCAGCCAGCTGTGGTTTGGCTTTGTCAGAGAGCTGATAGAGCTCCCTTACCCGTCACCCCACTGCCCCCACAAACTGCTGTCAGTCATCCTTGGGCAGTGCGTGAAGTGAGGTGATGATAAAGCTCCGACCCCAGACACCGGGGCCGTTCCTGGGGGCTCCAGAGCCATCCCAGGGGCTCAGTGCTGGGCTCTGAGGCCTCTGTGTTAACCCCTTGGAGCCCTCAGGCAGGATTTCCCAGTGCCCACAAGCCATCCATCACCTTGGGGCTGACAGAGCTCTGAGGGTGCCTTTAGTCTCGAGTGGAGATGGATTTGTTCCTGCGATGTGTTAGAGATTAAATGGGCTTTTTTTGGCTTTTTTAATTAGCCATTTGTGTAAACCTGGGCTTTCTCCGTGTCCCATTGGAAAAGCAAAGGGAATGTTATTTTTCTCCTTGTTGTTCATTCTACTTAAGCTAATGATTAACTTTGGCAGAGCGACAGGGGCTCTGTACTGGCCAAGAAACAATTCAGGCTAGAAGTTAGCAGAAGGTTTCTGACCACTAGGGAGGAGCAGATCATGGAACAGAAACGGGATGATTCTTTAAAAAACAGGTCAGTTTATAGTCTGGTTATATTTGGGCTGCTTTTCCCAATGGTGGTGAAAAGCACATCCTTGATGTGGTGCCAGAAAGGAGGCAAATTTCCAGGTTTTCACTCGTAGCATGGATTTCTGTGATGGGCAGGGAGGGAACAGAGACGGAGACTCCAAGCCACTCCTGGAGCTGATCAAAGCTGCAGCTGCACTGCCAAGGCAGTGAGGATGTGCATGCCGTGTCCTTCCCTTGGTGTGGTGCTTCCAGGGGAGAAGCCTTGTGGAAAAGCACAACTACTCTAAGCTATCTCACTTTGCAAAGGGGAGGGTGGGCAGAGTTTTGCAGCAGGGATGGTGGTTTTGGGTGACCTCTTGGCTTTCTGCAGTGTGTGCACAGCTTAGGCAGCTGAGGTGTCTCTGCTGGCTCGGGTGGCTGAGGCTCGTGTCTGTTCAGGAGGGCTGGGCTGCTTTTCCCAGTGTGAATCCGGTTCTTTAGGCAGTGCAAAAGCAGTAAATCTTGGCTGCTGTGTCTGCATGGGGGTGAAGCAAAGCTTTGTTCTGCCCCGAGGGTGAGTGGGACCCACGGGCTCTGTGTCTCATCCCAGCTGTGATTTAGAGCAGCCCTGATCCTCACCATAAAGCTAAAAATAAACTGCTGGGATTTCTCTGCTGATAATTGAAGCAACTTCTTATTTTTCTGTGTGTTTCAATGTAGAATCAAGCCAGGTGCTCTCCTCCTCCCCAGCAGTGCCTGCCCAGTTTGTGAGCCCCGAAATCCCACAGGCTTTTCCTACTCTCACCAGTACTGGAGATGCTGACTTGCTTCTTTGATTTCACTGTGTCTTTTGAAGATCTCAGAGACTCCATGTGCTCAAATAACAACCAGGAACACTGAACCTTCAGATCCAGGTCCCTTGTGACACCCTTTGAGGCTGTCCTACAGTTGCAGCTGCCTGTGAATCCAGTTGCTGCTGGATTTGGTGTGAGGATCAAACTGAGCAGGTGCCAGAGGCAGCAGGACCTTCTCAGTGTCAGAGAGATCTCTCCAAGTACAAATTGTTGGCCCTGCTTCCTCCAGTCCTCTGGAAGGGGCTCCTGGTTGGGATGTGTAGCACCAACAGTTGTAGTGAACAGGTTGTAGTAAAAACTCATTTTCCTTCAGCTGCTGCTCCATAATCAACTTCCCTGGCTGCATTCTCTAGAAACCACTGAGAAATTTCAAACTTAGAAATACTTTAGGAGGAAAGAGGGTGCCCTGATTTTGCAGCAGCCTCGGCACAGCTGTGCTTGCTGCCCTGGGTACCCAGGAAAGCTCCTGCACCAGCCATTTACCGGTGTTTTGGTTGTCCTTCCCAGTTGACCACGTGGTTCCTGAGCCTGGGACCAGTTTGCTGACGGCGTTTGACCAGTGGCGAGAGTGGGCAGACAGCAAATCCTGCTGTGACTACTCCCTGCACGTGGACATCACTGAGTGGCATAAAGGTGTCCAGGAGGAGATGGAAGCCCTGGTTAAAGATCATGGTAAGCTCAGGGAAGCCTTCGCCCTCCTTGTTTTTCAGGATCCTCTATTTTTTAGGGCTGTCTCTCACACAGTATTTTACTTTTATATCCCAGTAAAGCTGTTTTGGGCCCATTCTGGCTCCTTGGGAAGGTTTGGGCAATTGGGATTGCAGAGAGCTCAGGGGTTGGGGCACACTGGTGTTGCAGCACTGATTTTCCAGAGGTGAATCTCCTGCTTTTCCCATGCAGAGCAGCTCCTGTGTCCAGTGGAGGCCCTTTGGGTTCATCAGTGCCCTTGGGGATACCTGCAGCCACTAAAGTGCTGTAAACAGGGGAAGTATCAGCCCCAGGAGAAACAATCCAGCTCTGGCTGCTAAAAGTGAAGAGCTGAGTAAAATGACCTCATAGGTTTTCCCCCTCTTTGATTTCCTTGGTGCTTCATCCTCAGGCTGGAGTAATTTTCCATCCTGTTTGTAGTTTCAAAACCCAGCATTTTATGCCCTAATGGGAGCTTCCCACACTTGCTGGGTGAGAGTTTTTACTGGTTCCAAAGGCTGGAGAGGGAAAGCCAGCTTAGGATCAGTGGGTCAGTTTGGACACATCACAGATACAGATTTCCCATTGTTCTCCCTGGAGGCTGAGGGGGATCAGCCAGCCAGGCCCAGTCTCTGCTTTTGTGTGAGATGCATTTTTGCTTTTATTTTGTTACTCAACCTCCTACAGTGCTGAACCCATGGAATTACTGCTGGGGGGCTGATTTAGGGGGGGTTGTATTCCCTGGCTTTACCTGCAGTGTGCTCTCTTTCCCCAGGTGTGAACTCCTTCTTGGTGTACATGGCTTTCAAAGATCGCTTTCAGCTCAGCGATTCTCAGGTAGGAAGGAAGGCTCCGTGTTCAATTTGTCACAAATAAGTGTTTGAATTCAGTGTCCTGGGATCTGACACTCTCTCCTGGTTCCAGTCTTTACTTGTGTCACAGTACCTGAGATTGGCAACAGCAGCCACAGCTCTGGTTTGAAGATTATATTTTCAATTAAAAATAAAACCCAACCAACAGCAAACCCCAAAAGGCTTGGCTGAGGGAAGCAATGGTAAAACCCTCAGTTTGAGAGGTCTGAGGTTTTATAACAGCTCCTTTGGGGTAGAAGCAGTGGCAGTTCTGTGAATTGCTGCTTTATGCCTCTGCACAGGGCAGGACAGGGAGATCTCTGGGGTAATTATTCTGTTTAGAAGCTAAAACTGATCCTGGTCCAGAGCTGGTTTTTGGTGGTAGAATTGCTGGGACCCTGAAAAGGAATTAATTGCCCTCCTATTTGCTGTTCTGGTGGGCACATTTGGGCACCTTTAGCTGTTGAGAGGGGCAGTTTATGTTTCTGAAGGTGTGGGAGGAGAGGAATGCCCGGAGTGTTGGTGTGTGAGTTATCTCTGAGGGCTCTGGAAACATTCTGATGAGGGACCATTGACGGCGCCATTGGGGGTTGCTGGACCTGAGCCCTCTCAGACTGGTTGCTGGAGTGGGAAATCACACTGCTCCTGCCTCCAGATGTTGGATTTCCATGGAGAACCTGCCCACATCACTCAGGTATAAGGGATGTTTTTCACACCAGGCACCAGTAAATGAGACATGAAACGGCTACAACTCTGCAAGTCCTTTAAAATCGTCCAGCTGTGGGGCTTGTGTTGTCGTTTCTTCCTCCTGTGTGGTAAACACTCCAAGCCTGCCACTGGATAATCCTTCTGTGCCACATCAGCAGCATCCAGCTGTAGAACTGGGAAATCCAGTGACAGGCATGAAAACGGCGTGCATCTCTCCAGCAAACCACACCTTACATTGCTTAGTGCTTCTCTTTCTCTTTTCCCTTCTGCAAAATTCTGTTTCCTGAGGGGGTCTGGAGTGTGGCCTTCCCAGCAGGTGTGTTCCTGTTGTGATGTGTGTTATCTGCCCCCCCAGATTTATGAGGTCCTGAGCGTGATCCGGGACATCGGCGCCACGGCCCAAGTGCACGCTGAGAACGGGGACATCATAGCTGAGGTATGGCCTGTTTGTTCTCCGAGCTGCTGGCTGCAAAATGCTGGGAGGGGTTTAAATTCTGACTCCTTCTTTGCAAACAGAAAGCCACCCAGGCTCTTGAGAGCATGGCATGGCCGTGTGGAGGGTGTGAGCAGGGCTGTACAGCAGATTTTATCCCCTTTGACACTGATAAAGCAGGTTTTTGTGGCAGCTTTCAGTTTGGGGTGGATATTGGGCATCTCTGCCTCTCTCCCCAGAAGTGAAAAGCTGGGTGTGACTGTCACTGTGTGCAACAAAATGTTCTGCAGGAAATAAGAAGAGGGGGAGCGGGAAGGGGTGCAGCTTCATACAGTACGTGGGGTGCTGATGTTTGGGGGTCTGTTTATCTCTCAAACAGCAGCAAGGGAGAAATGTTAATAATGTATTCAATTTAATCTTATCTCCAGCTCATTTTGTACACCGTGTCTCAAGCACTCAGAAGATTTCTGTGTTCTCTGGCTGGGCAAGAGCCACCCCAGTCCTTGAGCCCAGCTGCAGGATGATTTTTTCCATGAGATCTCATTTTGCCACATCTTAGAGATGATTTTATAGACACAAATGAGTGCTGAAAATCGAGGGGCTATGAACCCAGTGTGAAGCAGACCCAAATAAAAGGTTTCCTTGACCTCCTGTGAACAAATCAGCAAGGTTTTATGAGCTCAGGTTATTCTCAGCAAGGGGAATTGGACAGGACTCTCCTGCAGGGCCCTTATGCAAAGCCCCATGTGATTTTTAGCCAGCACAGATGCTCAGGATCTCACTCCTGCCCCTTTCCAACAGCTGTGTGTGCTGCAAGAAAAATGCCTTGTTGCTTCAAATCTCATCCCTGCTCTCTTATCCTCCCTGTCTTAGGAGCAGCAAAGGATCCTGGAGCTGGGGATCACAGGCCCTGAAGGGCATGTGTTGAGCAGACCTGAAGAGGTGAGAACTACCCTGCCTTTGCATTTACCCCCCTCCCCAGTTTATAACATCTCTGCATTGCCATCAAGTACTTCATGTTGGGGTGAATGTGGCTGGAAACGGGACTTTTCTGCATTTGGGGTTATGTTGGTGGAATTCTGCCACTGTCTTTTCTAGATCCAGTCTCTTGGGCTTCTCTCTTGGTCATTATTTTATCAGACTTCCAGTGAAGTAGCAGAATTTTTTAATATATGCCCAAATCCTGACATTGTCTTAGGTACTTACATAGCTTCCATTACTGTGGTATTTGATATTTTGATGAAATTTTACCAGTGGAGTGGGGGTTTTTATACCAATGGATTGAGTGGTTTGCTGAAGGCACAGAAAATATGTACCAGAGAGGGAAGGTCATGCTCAGGCCTTAGCCCAGCACTTTAATATAGTTACCCTTCATATTCCCCCATGGATTTCTCCAGGGACGAGCACCCCAGTCTCTCTAAGCCTTTGAAATAAAAGCCAAAAATATGAAAGAACCTTAAAACTTTGCCTTTGAGGTTGGTTCCCATTGCATTCTTTACTCGCAGTCCTTCAGTGTCTCTAAGCTGGACACCTCACCGTGGCATTCCGGGTTTGTGGGGTCCATCTGTTCCGTACAAGCAGCTCTTTTTGTTCCTCCAAGATCCCGGGGCTTTGCTGCCTGCCAGATGTGGCAGCTGGGGCTGTGAGATCATCCACACGTGCCCCTCATGCTCCCTCTCTATTTCCTCCCCTTGGTTCAGACAAGCAGCATCCAGAGGCATTTCAGTAGGAACATAAATCATTCTGTTGCTTGGGGGAAAAAAAAATCGCTCCACTTGGACAGTAAGTGAATCCTCACAGAATTTGTGTGTGGCTCCAGGAGCTGGGATCTTTTGCTTCCTGAAACTGTGAGCAAACACTTTGCACTGAGCTTTCCAGTAACCCATCCAATTTGTGTTTTTTTAACATATGTTTTGGCCTGCATCAGGAGAGTGGGAACAGATGCTGGTGTGACACTTTAGGGAGTTTGGTTTGTGTTGTTTTCAAAGGAAGGCTGCTCTTACCTTAAAGGGTCTGGACATCAAACCAGCCAAGCTGTGTCTGGCTGTTTCAGAGTTCATCCTTCATGGAGCAGGAGCTTTAAAGTGTGAGTTGTGTGGTTCCCAGGTGTGGATGGGCTGTTGATCTGTGCAGGACCACGCTCTGCCTCGGTGCAGGGAGGAAAAAGGCAGCCTGAGGACACGTGGCTGTCTCAGATGAGGTTCAGTGAAGCCTCTCCCTGGTGTCACACAGGGCAGCCTCTGTGCAGCTGAACTCAGCTGTGCTCTGCCCAGCCCTGGGAAGCGTTTGGTCCAACATTCTCCTCCTTGAAAGTCATAGGAAACAGAGCAGGAAACGATGTCATCTGGTTCCCTCCCCTCCCTTTCTGCAGCGCGGGAGTGACTCTGTGCTTTTAAAAACATCCAGCTCCCCTTGGGCTGGCTGGTGATAGAGGCCAGATTGCAAGGGTGGCAGCAGATCCCTAATTCCTGTTGACTTCAGCAGAAGTGGATGTTTGTTGTCTCCCTCTGGGGTGCTGTTGACACTAGAATTGGCTTTTCCTGGTGCCCCTTAGGGAATGCAAAGCCCATCCTAAGGATGGTTGGCATCTGACTGGAGAGCTCCTCAGTTCAGACCTCCATCTGCAGCAAACCAGCAGGAGTTGCTGAGCAAGTCTAAAACATTTGTTAGTTCAAAACTCCCACTGATTTCAGGGAGAACTACATCAGAGTGAAGCATTCAGGGGCTGGCCACGTGCATTTGTGTCTTGGAGTGCGCACATCTGAATTCCCAGGCTGGCAGGAGGCTCAAACTGAGGCTTAAGTTTCACTGCTGACTCAGGGGTTTAGCTTTGCTCACCTCTGTCACCTGGGCTGGGCCAAGGTGACAGTGCTCAGTACATAATTCCTGCCAGAAAACAGGGCCTGGGTTAAGACAGCACCATCCCAAGTCAGCCTCACCCATCACTTTCTGGAAAACTCTCCCCCTCACAGCTCAGTTCGTTCTGTGATGAGTTTTTGGAGCAATCCATCATTTTTTTGTTTTTATTTCAGCCACAAAAACGCTGGAAGCACCAGCAGTCCAAGTGCTCCAGGAAATGTCTTGTCTTTTTTTTGTTTTGTTTTTTTTCCAAGAGAACTGCTGTGCTAGGGCTTCTAATGCATCCTGGTAATTGCAAACATTCCTCTTTGGACTGCTCCTTGGGTTATTGTTATGTGCCTGTCACCATAGCATCTGGGCACGAGGCAGGAATTCAGCAGCCTTGTTCAGAAAATATCCTCCTGCTGCTTCACAGTTGCTCAAACGCCTTCTGCCCAAAAGTCTGGGGGTGTGTGTTGTTTTATCCCTGCTTTGCCTGCAGGGAAACTGAGGCACGGAGTGGAAATGTGGCTCCCAGGTGCTGCAGAGGCAGAGCCGTGTACAGACCCGCTCCAGTGGGGAGTTTGCAAAGGGAGGCCACGGCCTGGAAGCTCTGGCCTGTCTGAGTCCTCCCTTTGTCTCTCAGAAGGGACAGCTGGGCTTTTCTTGGCTCTTCCTTTCAGCCCCCGTGAGTGCTGCTGGCTGTGACACTTCAGGTCCAACATCTGGAACAAACCCCTCCCTCACAGCCTTTCCCATTTGCCTGGGGCAGCTGGGCCAGAAAATACCCCTTTGTGAGCATCCCCTGCCTGGGACTGTAACCCTTTGGGCCCCAGAGACCACCTTGCTGGCTCTGGGGGGCTGGTTTGCTGTAAAAACTCCTGGCTGTTGTTTTCCTGGAGCATTCCAGCTGCAAACAGGGCATGGGTGCAACCGGTGGCTTCATTGGCATGAGCAGAGCTCTTCAGGACACTTGGACATCAGCCTGGGCACAGTTCCCTAAGCTGGTGGTTCTTTTCCAGGTGGTTCTTTTCCTCCAAGCTCAGTGCTGGGAGCCAGCAGTCACAGAATCCCAGAGTGGTTTGGGTTGGAAGGGACCTCAAAGCCCACTCAGTGCCACCCCTGCCATGGGCAGGGACACCTTCCACTAATCCCAGGGTGCTCCAAGCCCTGTCCAACCTGGCCCTGGACGCTTCCAGGGATGAGGGAGCCCACAACCTGTCTGGGTAATGTGTTCTGGGACAGGTGATGATGATTTGTGGCACTTGGGCTGTGATCAGTCACTGCAGAGCAGGTTTTCACAAGTGCTGAGTGTGTGCCAACCCCAGCAGAGTCCATGGGAGAGGCTGTAGGAGCCTCTTGCATTGGGGAATCAGGTGGGGGATTGCTCTGGGTTTGTTTCTGCTGTTGTTTGCCTGGAAAATGTCGGTGGCACTGCAGGCAGCAGGCACTGTGAGCATCACCCAGCTGCTCGATCTATCATCCGGATCCTTTGATTAGGATCCATAAAATCAGAGTGATGCCCGTCATCCCGAGGCTGCAGTTACAGCGTGACCCTCAGTTTGGCTGAGGTTAATTCCCTGTACACATGCAAGGAAAAGCAGTTGATTTATGGGGTGGTTCACACTCTGTCAGATCCCAAGCCAGAGATTGTAGTGGAGGGTACAATTTAGGAGGCTTGTTTGCAAACGTGGCTTACCAGAGTATGTGGTGCAGCATCTCCCTTCTGCGTGGGCTGGAGCAGGAGCAGTTTTGTTGAGTTGTCAGCATTTAGTTGCTTATTTTTGTCTAGGTTAAAGAAGGGGCTTAATCATTCTGACCCTGAGTGTTGTTTTAGTTCAGGCAGAGAGGCTCTGAAGCAGCCTGGGAGAAAAGTTGGTAATGAGAGGGCACTGCAGCTTGATGTCATTTAATTGCTGTGATTACACCGTGCCTTTTCTGGCTCAGAGGTGGGAAATGCCTCGTCACTCCCTGTTCTCTGGGAGAGCAGGGTCTGGGACCTCTGAGGGTGACTGGGGTGCTGTGGGGTGTCCCTGACCTGCTGCCACCTCTGTTCCCCAGGTGGAGGCAGAGGCTGTGAACCGGGCAATAACCATTGCCAACCAGACCAACTGCCCCCTGTACATCACCAAGGTGATGAGCAAAAGTGCTGCTGATGTCATTGCTCAAGCCAGGAAAAAGGGTAAGTTATTTCCTCCTTAGCTCATGCACTTCAGCTCCTGCCAACGTCAGCTTCATCCCTACAGGAAAGGTTTCTTTTTCCAGTGTTATTGTCCAGGCTCTTTTTAAAAAGGGCCCAAGCAACTCCCTCTGCCTCATCTCTCACAGACAAGGATTCAGTGGTTGTGTCAGAGCCAGGAGCTGCTTGTTTCTGCTCAGCCCTGAACTTGTCTCTTCACACTCATCCTCCCACACCGAGCCACGTGCCTCCCTGGTATCACAGAGTCATTCCATGCTCTCTCCACGTAGTGAATCCCCCTGGAGACTGCAGCTGGGTCCTGCTTCCAGCTGCTGTGGTTTTCCCTTGGTGCTTTCTGCTGAGCTTGCTGGGGTCAGCAGTGATTCCTGGCAGAGTTCTTGACTCACAAGCCCTGTTGGATTTCGTTGGAGTAGCCAAAGAGGCCACCAGTTCCAGCTGCCTGCTGTGCTTCTTGCTTGTGGAATAGATGCTCTCCATGTGCTGTAACTCTCAGCCTGACATCGGTGCAGGGACTGGGATCAGCAGGCTGGGTTAGGTTTGGGAATTGCGACTGCCTCTGATAACTCTGCTTGGGGATGCTGCAAGAAGCAAGACTCTGCTGTGGATGCTGCTGCCTATGTCTCTCCTCTCTGACTGAGGCTTGTGAGGGAGCTGAGCTGCTGTGAGGGATGCAGGAGCTTCCCCCAAGCTCTGGCCCTGCTGCCCGGCCCTCCAAGGAACCAGAGTTGCCCACAGAGTGAGTGCTGTCTGCTGCTTTCTCCTGTGACTAAACCCTTCACTTCTATTTAAAGCTGCTCGGGATGGGTGAGTAACCAGGAGGGATGATTTACCCCCTTCTTTCCTCACAAGGCTTGGATTTAATTTTCTGCAGCCTAAATAAGCCTGGATGGCTATACAAATGACATCACTTTCCATCTGGGTGTTTGGTGCAAGAAGAGCTGATTTCCAGCACACAGATTGGTGTTTGTGCGTCGGCTCAGGAGTGTTTTGGTCCCGTGATGCCTGTTAAAGGAGGTGGTGAGGAGGACTGATTTACAAGGCTGTTGGTGGAAGCAGCTCGAGCCATTTGGGATAAATCTTCCTTTTCCAGCTCCATCAGAGGGGATCATCCTGAAGGAAGATGTGTTGACCCAGCAAAGTGGCTGCGTGTTGCATCCCCCCAGAAGAGAGCTTGATGTTGTGGTGCAGCTGTATCCTGAGAGCCAGGGAAGCCTCCCTTCCCTTTTCCCGATAAAATATTGAAGGCATGTGCACCACAAAGGTGGAGCATCAGCAGAAACACCTTCTTGCTACACTCAGTGTCCTGAGACCACCAGCTGCAAGTGGAGTGGGGCATTGAGATGAGGGACCACACACTTGGATCACAGAAAGCCATAAAACACAACTTGGCTTGGGTGGATGTTACCCTGCCTGCGAAAGGTGCTGGGGTTGTCCCAGATGAGTGATCCACAGGGCTCACTTCATTCAGCCTCCTGAACGAGCCAGAGCACGCAGTTTTCATTCAAAATGCATTTTCTCCTTATAAGGAGAATTTGGGGTATAAATGGTGCCCCATCCTTGGTTCCTTTATTCAAATAACTCAATTTAAATGCTGTGCAGTAACCCAGGAGGGCCACACACACTGGTCTTGCCCTCCCAAACAACAGAGGAAACATAACTGAAGACTATCCAAGGCGAAAACAAGCCAGGATTGATTTGCTAAATGGAAAAGAACGGACGTTATTTAAAGCCAGATGTTCCCAGTGGCTTTTGTATGGAGGAGACTCTGCAGACTCCGTCGCTGGCAGATCTGGGACCCGAAAACGTCACTCCCTGCAGAACAATCCCCCCAATGTGCTGGCCCACAAGAGGCCTCCCGTTAATAGCCAGCGTGTGTTTGGCCTTGTTGTGATTTCAGAACCCTATTTGTGGTCAGTGATGTCAGGGAGCCTCTTCCTCTGCTGCTGGAAACCCTCTGGCAAAGGCTGTTCCTGCACCTCCTGTGTCAGCAGGGTCCTGGGAGCAGCATGGAGCCAGTCAATCATCATCCTGCCTCAGCTAGAGGCCTCTTTCCCAGCTATCCTGAGACCCCAGAGACACACCAGTAGCTCTGGTAATGTAGTGAAAGAAATATTCTGTGTTTTCACTCTGCTTGGTGAGGTGTGAGACCCTGCTGACCAGCTCTGGTTGTCCCTCTGCCCATCCTTCCTGACTGAAGTAATTCAGGGTTGGCATCTCAGCCGCCCACATCTTCGGCAGGCAGATCCAACCCCGTGGAATGCCTGGGCTGGGGAGGCAGGTGGGTGGGCACAGAGCAGATTTTGGGGAGGTTGCATTTGGTGAGCAGATCCCTGGGACTGCCAGCTCGTGCTGCTTTTGAAGTTGCAGCATCTGCTTGGTGTGCAGATGGTGCCGGTGCGTTCCAGCTTCCAGAGTATCCTGGCCTTGAGGATCTGCTGTTCCTTCATGTGGTTCCAAAAATGTTAATGAGGGGGAAGGATGCACTGGTGGTGAGCACACTGGACAGCCAGGAGATGCTGTTCCATTTCCCAGTTCTGCCAGAGATTTGCTGTGTGCCTTGGGGGGATCACAGGCTTCCCCTGAGCTGCATTTGTGAACCAGGACCTCTGATATTTGCCCTGTGGTGGGCTTTCTTTGTATGCAGAAAAACTTTCCTGGTAGGAGTTTTCTCCCACCTGCTCTATGCACAGACCCTGCTTCAAGAAACCTGGTCTTGTTAGGAGGTCTTTAATTCATACTAATTTATGAAAACATTGCAGGCCTGGTTTTTTCGGGTTTTTTCTTGCACATCTCTTCTAGATCAGGCTGGATGTCCTCACGCCCTTGCAGTTGCCCTCAGCCTCTTCCACAAAGTTCTTGGCCCAGGATAAATAAATAATAAAATGAATATAAACAATAAAATGAGTCTTTATAGTAACCACGTCAAGGACAATTAATCAGTGCCAACCTCTGCAGTTGTGTAAAGGATTGCGCACATTTTGCTGCTCCCAGCTCTGGTCAGTAGCAATATCTTTATTTAATGCTTCAGAGGAAGTACCAGGCAGCCCTGCAGCGTGTGTCCTTTCCCAGGAGGATGCTTTGTGCCAGGAAGCCAGGCTGCAAGTGCACATTCTTTGGTGCTTACAGAGCGTTTGTGTGTGTGTCCCTGTCCCGCAGGCACCGTGGTGTACGGAGAGCCCATCACAGCCAGCCTGGGCACTGATGGATCCCATTACTGGAGCAAGAACTGGGCAAAGGCAGCAGCTTTTGTTACATCCCCACCACTGAGTCCTGACCCGACCACTCCTGATTTTCTCAACTCGCTACTGTCCTGGTGAGTGGAGCTCTCTGTGTGCAAACAGCATGTGATTCATCATGAGAAAATGGGTGATAAAATAAGGGATGTTGCTGCCAGCAAGCAAAAAAGCTGTTTTACTTTCAGGAGCAAACCTGTGACAATAAAATACCTTAAATACTTTTTGTTTCTTTTCCAGTGGAGACCTCCAAGTGACTGGCAGTGCCCACTGCACCTTCAACACTGCTCAGAAAGCTGTTGGGAAGGACAACTTCACCCTGATCCCTGAAGGAACCAATGGCACCGAGGAGAGGATGTCCATCATCTGGGATAAGGCTGTGGTAGGTCACACGTCTCATGGGTTTAGGTTTCAGCTCGACATTCAGAGGGGAAGGAGCTGCAGGAATGTGTTATTTTCTTGTCACGGTCCTTCCACGTGGGGTTTTTACCCCTGTGGAGATCCTTGGGAATGTGCTGTGCTGCCAGCTCTTTGCTGGCTCGTGCAGTGACTCCTGTGGTGTCCCCCCAGGTGACTGGCAAGATGGACGAGAACCAGTTTGTGGCTGTGACCAGCACAAACGCAGCCAAAATCTTCAACCTGTACCCCCGGAAGGGCCGCATCGCTGTGGGCTCCGACGCCGACCTGGTGATCTGGGATCCCGACAGCGTCAAGACAATCTCTGCCAAGACTCACAACATAGTAAGGATGTTCCCTACCATTCCCTACTTCCTTTCCCCCCTCTTCCTCAGTGCCAGGCTGTGCTGCCAGCAACAGGAGCTTTGCCAATTCAGGGCTCGTTTTCCCCTCTCTGGTCTCACACTCTGGAGCTCAGCTCTGTGAGCGGGACCAGTCCGTCCGAAATCACGTGGATTCCCCTCGGAGCAGGGAGTGTGTCTGCTCTTCCTGGGTGTTGGGTGCTTGGATCTGAACACACAGAAAGCTCTCTAAATGCTCTAAAATATCAAAAGGCCTCTTAGGACAATGCGTTGTTTATGACATCCAGGCTTGCCAGTGGTGGGAATGGGAACTGCCCCTTTTCAGTGAAGCTTTATCAGTGGACACTTTTTGCTGGAAATCTGGCCCAGATCCAGGGTCTGAGTGGATTTACACCACCTACTGATCTGGCACATGTGTGTGGAGTCAGGATTTTCCTGCTGGTCATCCCCACATTAGTTGGCACAGGGCAGCACCCAAACCAACCAGAGCTTCCCCTGAGCTCTTCTGCAGCTTTGTGGTGGCGCTCTTAGGGACACCTTTGCTGTGTCCCATGCCTTACACCTGGCCCCTGCAGTGACAAAGCTGTCCCAGCCTGTGGGAATCTGCAGAATGGTCCCCCTGCAGAGGGCTGGTTGGAGTCTCCCCGTGACATTCGAGCCCTGTCTCAGAGAAAGCAGCCACTGTTTGCATTTGTTGACAACTTGTTTTGCTACTGGCCATGAACCTATGGAATCTTTCCCTGGAAAAAACTCCTTGTTCTTTTTTCCCATGAATGCTTTCATTCACTCTGGAGCTGAAGGAGCAAAATTTTCTTCCACACTTGGATCCCTGGGCACATTCACAAAGAAACTTTTTTTTTTCTTAAAAGGTTTGGTTCACTTCCCTGTGACTTAACTATTTGTCAGAATTGGTCACAGATGGCCTGGCTTCATCCTGCCTCTGCTTAGGCTTCTGACAGAGGAATTCCAGGAGTCTGCTCACTTCAGTCACCTTAGAGGTGCTTCCAGACTCCTTCCAGTCTGGAGAGGAATGACTTAAGAAGAGGGAACCCAAGGGACTCACTGCTTTTGGGTGCCAGATTTCATGGTCTGAACCTGGGCTCGTGCTTATGAATGGCTCAGAGAGCTGGAAGTAATTTGGGTGGAGTGCTTGAAAGTCATTGCTCTTTAATGGCTGTTGTCTTTAGGAAATGAACTGGGCTCTTTAAATTCCCTGACAGAGAACTCACAGACCTTCTTTTTTGTGGATATGCCCCAGTGCAGTCAGGATGGCTCCGTGATTTTGCCATGGATCTGGGCAAGGCAAAGGAGAACCAGCTCCATTCAGAAATATTTTTGTCTGCTGAGAACTGCAGACCCCCCGAAACCCTGACACCGTGTAAGAGGCCTCAGCACTCAGCTGTGGCCAAAGGCTGCATCCTTAAGCTGTGCCAAGAGCATGGAGGATGAAGGGTTCTCATTCCCAAGAGTTTGAAAGGCTGAGCAATCCCAGCTTGTTTGCTTCCAAATACATCTCTGACCTCCTCCCCTGTCATCGCTTCACCTGTTGTGCCTGGCATCACAGCTGAAGGCTCTGGAGAGGTTTAGGTTGGACACCAGGAGGAATTTCTCCATGGAAAGGGTGCTCAGGCCTTGGCAGGGGCTGCCCATGTAGGTTTGGAGTCCCCATCCCTGGAGGTGTCCGAGGAAGGCCTGGAGGTGGCACTCAGGGCTCTGGGCTGGGGACAAGGTGGGCATCGGGCACAGGTCGGACTCGGTAACCTTGGAGCTCTTTTCCAACCTTAATGATTCTGAAATTCTGTATTTTTTTGTGTCTCAAGCTGCACGATGCTTTGTGTTAGAGGAGAAACTGACACAAGTGATGCCCTTGGAGTCCAGGCATCCTGGTTTGGCCCAGCAGAAAACAAAAGGCCCTTTGACAGTCAGGCACAGGGACACCCTCTGATTATGTGGCCTTGGATGATTGTTACTTTTTGAAATGTTCGAGCAACTTACGGATATTTTCCAAGAATTCACACTGCTCTTGCCATCTCTGGCAAGGAAACATCAGGAGCTGGAGAGGGAGGTGGTGTTGTTCTTGGAAGCAGCCTAGTCCTTAAGCTCCTGACCCAGCCTCCTCCTTTGCCACCAGAGTTTTTTCAGGCTGGACCCGGTTCAGGCTCGGTTTAACCGCTGGCCTGGCTAATTGCAAAGCTGCACTCAGGCCTGCCCATACTTATAACACACTTCAAGGGCAAACTCCATCATTAACTCGGTAAAAAAGACCTGCATTTGACTCAGAGATGGTCACTAGAGTAACAGTCCCCAAATAACATGGTTGCAGTGCATCTCATTCCAGGATGCTTCACATTTGCAGTGATTCCTTTCAAACTTGCCTTTTTTCCACGGTGTGATGTTTCCAATCCTGTTAATTGAGGATGAGCAATCCCGTTAGAGTAAAACAAGATTGTCCTGGTCCCTGACCCATCAACCAAAACACTAGTTTGAAATACCGATTTTTCAGAATTAACTATTTTTAGTAGAAAACTCACATAAAGCTTTCTTTGGCTCCCAAATCTGCCCCCAGCTCAGCAGAGATAGGTGCCTAAATGTATTTAAACAGGGAGGCTCTGAGATACTCTCATTTGAAACTGTTTTTTCTCTTGCTCAGAGAAGCTGGAAGCTTCATCCCTGGAAGTGTCCAAGGCCAGGCTGGACAGGGCTTGGAGCAGTCGGGTCTAGTGGAAGGTGTTCCTGCCCATGGCAGGGGGTGGAATGGGATGAACTTTAAGGTCCCTCACAGCCCAAACCATTCTGGGATTCTTTATGAACCTTATTTCAATGGAAGTTTTGCATTAATAAACCCCTGAACTTAGACTGATAATTAAGAGCAGCCTATATTAAATCACAGCAAATCCAGCTCAGGTAAACACTGTTGAGTTTGCTCCCATCTGTCCTTAAAATTTTGGCAATTAGCGTGGCCGGTGATTGCTAATTAAAGCCCAGCAGGCTCTGCTGGGTGAATATGTTTGCCTCATGTGCTGTTTTTGCTCACTGCAGTCTCTGGAGTACAATATCTTCGAGGGCATGGAGTGCCGTGGGTCTCCCCTGGTGGTGATCAGCCAGGGCAAGATCGTGCTGGAGGACGGGAATCTCCACGTCACCGAGGGCTCTGGGAGGTACATCCCCAGGAAACCCTTCCCCGACTTCGTTTACAAGCGCATCAAAGCCAGGAGCAGGGTGAGTGTCCATGGTTGGCTGCACATTTGTTCTCTCCTTCTGCCAGCCCCGAGTTACAGTGGCTGGGAAGCAGATGCTGTCCCCTGGCCCAGGCCACGCTGCTGTTCCCTGGATGGGAGCCACATTTGTCTCATTCCTCTTTCATTCTTGCTGTTCACTCGAGTCGTTACAGGAGTGTGCTTTGGGTTGAGCTTGGGTTTTCTGCAGGTTTTATTTTTCGGGTCTTTAATTTTTCTCTGTCTGAGGACACCCGAACAGAAAATGTGTCCAGGAACCCTCCAGTTTGGCCATGAGTCAAACTGCACAGAACCCAGCAGGTTCCTCCTGTCACAGAGGTCCCAGGAGAAGTTAGCATTAGCATTTACATATCAAACCTCTCAGCAGCAATTTAGAATTGTAATTTATTGTTACAGATATGTTATGCTGCTTTCCCTTCTGCCAGATACAATCAGATGCTCTTGTCTGGTGACTGGTGAGTCACAGGCACAGCCTACAGACTGCTTAAAAGGGAGAATATTCTATTTTTAAGAGGCTAAAATAGTTGGAAAGTGATTCTGTAAAATGCACCCATTCAAAACTGAACCTGTCTTTTGATATGCCTGAATTTGCCTGACAGGGGAGATGACACTGAACTCAGTTGCTGAGAATTTAAGAAGTTTATTTATAGATGAAATCATTTCTGAGGAGAAATTTGCTGTTTGAAGTGTTGCCCTCTCCTGGACAACTCCTGAGCTGCTGCTGGCCACGACTGATCCTCCCACTCCTTGCAAATCATCTTTCCTTGATTGTTTTTTTGAAGAAATTATCAAAATTACAACCTGGCATAACTAAGCCCCATGGAGAACAGATCCCTCGTTTCTGCTGTGTCCTCCCACAGAAATACATGTCTGACCTATAAATCCAATTGGGCAGCATCTCAACTGGAATAATTGCATTTATCCCAATCTGCAGCTCCAGGGCTGGCAATTGAAGCCAGCCTGGCTCCTCTGGGCAGCCCTGCCTGTCTCAGCACTGCCTGGCTTTTTGGGGATGAGCAATAAGGTGCATTTGAGACCTGTCAGGAGCCTTTAATCCTGTGGCAGGTAGGTTGGGATCATTAAAGGACAGCACCTGCAGGGCAGGGGACAGACTGGCTGGAGCCACAGCACATTCCGTGTCACATGCTAATTAGTAGGAATTTTGTCCTGTACAAAAATCTGGAGCCAAAACAGGAATGTGCCCTGTTCCCAACCCCCAGTACCCCACACCGTGGGTGATCCAACAGTGGGGTTTTTGGGAGTGCAGAGCAGCTGAGTCCATATTGCCAAGGAGCCTTGGGGCACCCATGGACTCAGAGCCCCTCAGCTCTCCGTGGTGGAAGGTGTTGAACTGCACAAACACTGGTTTTAACTTGTAGGAAAATAGTGCAAATTTACCTTGTTTGCTGCAAAACTGGTTGGGCTGGACAGAGACACAGACATGTTTTATATAGATATGGATATAAAACAGAAATAAGTATAGATATAGATATAGATAGGACATAGATATATATATAGATATAAAATAGAAATGATACAGAACTAGATATAAAATAGAAATAGATGTAGATGTAATACAGATATAAAGATAAAGATATGTAGATATGGATATAAGATAGAGATGGAAAGTAGAAATAGATATAATACAGATACAGATATAGAACTAGATATTGAATAGAAATAGAAATAGGTATAGACAGGATATAGAAATAGGTATAATACAGATATAAATATGTTACAGATAGAGGTAGATATATAGATATGGATATAATATAGATGTAAAATAGATAGAGATAAAATATAGATATAAAATAAATACAGACAGAGAGCAGCTCCCCGGGGACGAGCACAGAGGAGATGCTGCGCGCTTTCAAACCCTCTTACCAACAGCCAGCCCCGAGATGTGTGTCAGTGGCTGAGCCACATCTGGGCAGCTGTTGGGCAGTGCTGTGGCTGTGGTTTAAGGCTGTGTTGCCCTCTCTCCCTGCAGCTGGCTGAGCTGCGGGGGGTGCCCCGGGGCCTCTACGACGGCCCCGTCTGCGAAGTGTCGGTGACACCCAAGACGGTCACACCAGCGTCCTCAGCCAAGACCTCTCCTGCCAAACAGCAGGCACCCCCCGTGAGGAACCTGCACCAGTCTGGGTTCAGCTTGTCTGGTACGTGATTTTGGGAATGATTTATTGCCGAGCGGTTTATTGCTGAGTGGTTTCTTGCACTGAGATCACGGCTGGTTTGTGCTCCCGTGCTCGGAGTTAATTCTGCTGGGATAGGGATGCAGTGAGAGAGGCTGTGGGGGGTTTTCAGCTGGGAGGTTTTCCCTTCAGGGAGGAAGAAGAGCAGTACAGAAGCTGTCCTAAATTCCTGCTTCTTCTCATGATGTTTCATGAATGCTGAGCACTCCAATGTGTTCTGGGCTTAGTCCTCAGCTGGGTGTCTGGAGAGGGCAGATCATGGAATCATGGAACTGTTTGAGCTGTGAGGGGCCTTAAAGCCCGTCCAGTCCCACCCCTGCCACGGGCACACCTTCCACTAGGCCCAGTTGCTCCAAGCCCTGTCCAGCCTGACCTTGGACACTTCCAGGGATGGAGCAGCCACAGCTCCTCTGGGAATTTCATCCCAGCCCCTCCCCACCCTCACAGGGAGGAATTTCCTCCCCATATCTCATCCAACCCTGCCCTCCTTCAGCTTAAGACCATTCCAATTGTGTTTAGAATTTTCTGGTTTTAAGAGGCTGTTGCAGAACAGCCTTTTTTTTAAGATGGCACAAACTTCAGGAGAACGTTGCCAGCTGAGACCAGCTGTGGATCTGGCATGTGGCAGATTTGATTTCTCAGCTGGTGCTCCAGCGCAAGAAGGGCTGACTAGGAAAAGGGATAGGAAGGCTGGCTGAGGGATAATCATTCAGCCAGCTCTTACCTGGGCATGGCTGGGTGCTCCAGGTGCTCAGGGCAGAGATACTTTTCAATGCAGAACAGGTTTCAGCAGAATTAAGGCAGAATTCTGGCCCCCAAAAGGGCCAGTGAAGCCTTTTCCTCCAAATACAGAACCACAGAATGGTTTAGGCTGGAAAAGCCCTCTAAAATCAAATCCAGCCATCAAGGCAGCACCAAAGTGCCACACCCACGTGGATTTTGAAGCCTGGCAGAGTTGGTGACTCCTCCTGTCTCTCCCGCAGGGGCACAGATCGATGACAACATACCACGCCGCACGACCCAGCGCATCGTGGCCCCGCCGGGTGGCCGTGCCAACATCACCAGCTTGGGCTAAGGACCGAGCCCTCCTGTGCCCACCAGGCACGCCCGGGGGGGCCGGGGCACCTGGAGACCCTTTTTGATTCTTTTAGAGCCTGTGACAGTTACTGCGGGCACCCAGTGCGGGGGGGGCTGAAGTAAAAGCACCTCTTTCAGTCCCCTCAGGTTCCCTCCTCATCTTCACCAACCCCTCTCACTCCCACCCCTCCCCAGCCCCTTACACATTTAAGGAAATAAACCCTGTTTTGACACCTCTGACATGCAAGAGTAAATGTAAAGAGGGTATTTGAGATATGTGGCCTCTGTCCCATTCAGCATCTTTCTTTTAATAAAGGAAGGATAAAGTGAATTTCCCGGGAGCTGCCTTTAAGACACACACACGCAAAAAAAAAAAAAAGAAATAAATAAAAATAAATGTATAAAAAAAGCTTTTTTTTTTTTTTTNTTTTTTTTTTTTTTTTTAATGTCAAGCAGAAGAGTAGTTCAAGGGTTTTAAACTGGATATTCTGTAGGGTTCTGTGTTCCAGCAGAATTAGCTAGGCAAGCACGGAGGCACAGGAATCCCAGCCTGTCTGTGGCCGTTCCCCACCACCAGCTCTGAGGTCACTGGATGCTCCCAGGAGAGAGAAACAGGACCCAGCATGAGGAATGACAGAGAACATCACCCCAGCCACTGGGTGAGCCAGAATCCTTGGGGACTTCCGTTCTGTTGGGTTGGTTTTTCCTTGGTTTCTTTTTCCTTCCGGATTTTGCTGCAAATTAGGTCCTTGAGGAAACTTTTTTCTTAAATGTTTGTGTGTGTGTTTTTAATATGTTTGTATCATTGTGTTTACGAAGCCTTATCTGAGAACTGGGAATCTCCCTGTTCTTCCTGAACCTCATCCAAGTCACAGACTCCCACCAGTGTCACTGCCACTGCCACCCTGGTACTTCAGGTGTCCCTTGGTTGCATTTTCCAGCCATCTCTTGCCACGTAGCTGCAGTAAGGGCATGGAGCAGGTCCGTAGGATGGGATCTTCAGTCCATCAGGTCTTGAGCTGGTGCAAACAGAGGAGCTGGGCACCACCTGAGCTGCTGGGATGGAGTATCTGGAAGAGTTGGTAGTTAGTTTGTCTTCTGTCCCTGGAGGTGGGTATGGACAGGCAGGGGGCTGTGGGCAAAGAGCACCGCATTGCTTGGAATGTTTCTGTAGCAGAAACCCCCTCCCTGGCCATCAGGGAGAGGTTATTTAAAGCTTTGAGGGCTTATCTTTAGCTCTCCAAGGGTGGTCAGGGAGCGTGTGCTGAGCACCTGTGGCAATTCCAGTCCAGGCCCAGCTGCTGTGACTGGGAGCTGGCTGGGTCCCCAGCAGCTGAGAATCTCTTGTGCAAGTGTCACGGCTGCCCAGCCCTGCAGGAATCCTGCACAGAGCCGTGGGAAGGCCTGGCTGTTCCCCTCCCAGCCTCTCACGCCTTGGGTTTGAGACACAATCAGTGGTCCTTACAGGAAGGGAGGAGCCCCAGCTTTGGGTCAGCCAGCGGGGTCTGGGTGTTTAACCACCCTCTGGGATTGAAGGTCTGGTAGCCCTGGAGCTGGAGGCTTGTTGGTTTTGGGACGTGGAGTAGAAATCTGCACCATCAGATCCCCACTTAGGCGTAGCTGGAGGGCTCAGCAGTCCCAAGGACTTAGCACAGAGAGCTTTTCTTACCACGGCGTCGCCTCCGCTGTCGCCTGCCTGGCACTTGGCTGCATCTTCTGCTTCCTCTTCTCTTTGTGCTTTGCCATCTCCATCAGTCTTGTTTTTCCACAGTTGTATTTTCTTAAATGGTGTTTACAGGTTCTTTTAGGAAAAAACCTATATATATATACGAAGGCTTTCAAGAAACGAGTACCAAATTTGTTGTTATGAAGTATCAACGCTGGGATTTGCAAAGGATCTGGAAGCTACTTAGGTACCCAAACCCTCCCAGCTGCAGCACCTAAATCCTTTAGGCCCCTTTGAACACAAAAGTTAAGGAAAACTTTGCCATATTCCTCCATGCATTTTGTATTTAGGTTCCACTCCTGGGTCTTTTAGTTTTGCATAAAGAGTTTGCACTTTGTTTGTTAAGTAATCCGTGAACTTAATATATATTGCAGCTATTTTCATTTTTTAATTTCTTTCTTTGTCACCTGTATGTTGAAATCAATTTGAACGAGTTGGGGAGAAAAAAAAAAGAATTGTGGATCCGTTTCAATTCTTCGAAACACTTGCGGCTCTTCAGTATTCACTTAAGTCTTCCTTTTTTTTTCCTTCACTGACTCATGATAACTTGTTAAGTTTTAATTTGTTCTTGAAAAGGAAAGAAAAAAAATCACACAAAAAAAAAGATTTTTGCAGGCTATGTAAGCATGTTTTTTCCTGTGAGAGCTCGTCCGCTTTGTGTCTGTTTAATGAATGTCATATGTAAATGCTTAAAGAAAAAAAAAATATGATGACTTAATTAATTAATAAACCGCAGTGACTTGAAGCTCTAAAAATAATAAAAGAAAAAGTAGGATTTAATACTAGCTGGATTTAACCCTTGGATTTGTGATTGTGAACCATGAGTGGAGGAGCTGTAAGTGCTAAAGCTGATCATGTGTGTAGAACAAAGAGGAGTACTGATATTTGACCATTGTCTCAATGGCAAAAGCACCCCTTCCCCCCCAACCCCAAGTCTTGTGTTTTATTCCTTAAGAACTCTGTGTTATATTACCATGGGAACTCCTAATAAAGACAAAATGTTGTTGTTTCAGTAGGTGCATCTGTGTCTCGAGGTGCTGCGTGTTGTGTCGCTGCGTTCTGGGCTGGTGCCTTCACACAGCCCTGAAAACCAGGCTGGGGGGGCGACGTGGGGATGTGCAGGGGCAGGGCTGGAGAGGAGCTCCTGCGGTGATGGACAGAGGAGCTGATGGCCCACGGAGTCACTTCCTCTGGGGAAAAGTGAGCTGCGACTCAGGCACTTCGTTTAAAACAGCATTTGGCAAAGCAGAGACATTTGTCTGAAAAATCCTGGCTCTGCTTTGCACGGATCGCTGATGGAATGTGAGCAAAAGCCCCTAAAAGTATTGGCATAGCCCTCAGCCCCCCAGTGTGGTTCTGCTTGGATCCTCTGCCAGTCAAGGAACGGGGGAAAAAAGCACAGTCATACATAAGAGCCACAGGCAGCAGCTGAGTGGGGAGAGTTGGAGCTGGCTGGAACAACTCCAGTGGAACTTGGGGTGGTGGTGCTTGGGATTTACAGGAGGAACACCGGTGGAACTTGGAGTGGTGGTGGTTGGGATCTACAGGAGAAACACCAGTGGAACTTGGAGTGGTGGTGCTTGGGATTTACAGGAGAAACACCAGTAGAACTTTCTGTGGTGGTGCTTGGGATTTACAGGAGAAACACCAGTGGAACTTGGAGTGGTGGTGCTTGGGATTTACAGGAGAAACACCAGTGGAACTTTCTGTGGTGGTGGTTGGATTTCACTGTCACAAGGACAGCCAAGCATCCCTGTCAGCTGCTCAGAGTGTTGGATGCTGCATCCCTACACCCACCAGCTCAGCTCGCTGGGGGATCTTCCCCCAAATCCGAGCACAGCTGGAGTTTGTGACTGACTTTGTGAGGAGGTTTAGCTCCTGTTCCTCATCGGAACAAATCCAAATGTTGGCTCTGTGAAATGCATTGAAATGCACGCAGCTTTAAATGTGGCACCCCATAGAGTGGGAAGTTTTAAGAGGGTTTTTCCTTTTTATCTGCTGAGAAGGGTCAATGGTAATCCCCTGGTCCAGAGACTTCTGGTTAACATGGGAATCCAGGCTCTGGCACCAGTGACACGCAGATATTTGGCTACTGGCACCTTAAATTAGATATTAGCATCTGTGCAATCAGCTCCCATGGAGCAGGGCTGGTGGGTAGCTGTATATAAGATTTATCAGCTAATCCCAACAATAATATCCCAGTGAAAGATGCATTCAGCCTGGAGCACTGGTACTCAGTTAACACACACCTGCAGAGCCTCCATTTGGTTTTATTATATCATTAATTTCCTCCTCCAGCACCTGAATTGGAATGAAAGAAACCTCTTCCTGAGGAAATAAATGTCAGGGACTCAGTGAAGCTGTTGGAACTGGCAGAGCAGAGAAGGTTTTGAGGTCAGGAAGAGCTGCCAACAGCCAGCTCTAAACCCAACACGTGCTGAGGGACCGAGGCAGGGACAGAGCTCGGGGATATTCGGGTCACTGGGGCAGCCCTGGTTTGGTGCTGCGCAGGAATAGTTGTGTTTGGTCAGCTCCTTAATCCAGGTAATTCCTGATCTGGCAGCCCACTGCTCCTTAATAGGTGCTAATTTAGTTCTCTCCCGGCCTATTGTGTAAGGCCCAAATTGGATCTAATCTGATTTTAACAGCGGTGGAGAATTCTGTGGCTGAAAGGAGAGGAAATCAAGTAGGTGATGAATGTGACTCTGACCTGGAACCGGAGCTGTCAGCTCCTGAGGAGAGGGGGTTACCAGAGATGAGGACGATGCAGCCTTATTTATCCCTTGGTGGCAGAGCAATAAATGTCACTGCACTATGCAGAAGCTCTAGAACCCGTTTTCCTCCTTTTTTTTTAGCCCCACATCTGCCGGTTTTGCTCAGTGCCATCAGGACACGGGGAAATGGAAAGGCCCATCTCCCTTGAGGCACATGGATCATCCTGGGAACGATTTAGGATGTAATAAACGTGAACCATGCCCAGGGCTTGTGATTCCTGTGACAGACAGGTGACACACACGTACATCCTCCCGGTTCTATTAATATATTGGAGGGTATTTCAGTGTTAGAGATACAAATCACCTGAGTGTGTTCTCTTCTTGCTAAAGCCTGACAAGACACTTGTCTCAAATCAGATACAGAGCGAATTATAAACTTTACCCATTTACCCCCAGACTTTCAAGAGAGCTGGAGAAGGACCTTTGACAAGGGGCCTGAAGTGCCAGGACAAGGGGGAATGGCTTCCCTCTGCCAGAGGGTAGGGTTAGATGGAATATTGGGAAAAAATTCTTCCCTGTTAGGGTGGTAAGGGAATTCCCAGAGAAGCTGTGGTTGCCCCATCCCTGGAAGTGCCCAAGGCCAGGCTGGACAAGGCTTGGAGCAACCTGGGATAGGGGGAGGTGTCCCTGCCCATGGCAGGGGGTGGGACAAAGTTCCCTTCATTAAAGAGGTGAAGTAAGCAATTGGAGGAAATGAGTTTTTCTCCCCTATAACCCAGGCCAGAGGAGGTGCCCTCTGCTAATTCCTGTAAGATGGGACTGACTTCCAGCCCTGGCACTCCAGCTGTGGATTTACCACTCTGTGCTTGAACATGTTCCTTCTTCCCACAAGCAGTTTTTTCGACCATTAACCACTGAAACTTGGCGGGTGCCTTCCCGTGCTGACTTGCGAAGCCTCAGATGGCAGGAAATCCCTTGCTAGTTTATTCCACAGATGAATCACCTCAATGGTTCATTTTTCTCACTGCTTCTGGTCTGGACTGGCCTGCCTTGCATCTCTCACGATCACTTCTTGTTGTGCATTCCCACAGTAAAATAAAGATCCCTCTGGGATGTGTGGGGATGTTCTCTGGGATCTGTTGGAACCCGGGGGCTCATCTCTGGAGCCATCCTTCCCCCACCACCGGGGGCTGTGTCCCATGGAACGATGAGAGCAACAGATCTGCAACCAGTATCNCTGGATCCTTCCCTTCTCCAGGTGAACATTCCCAGCTCTCCCAGCCTGGCTCCAGAGCAGAGGAGGTTCTGCTCTTTAAATCCACTCGGTATTTGCTCCTCTCATTTCCACAGGAGGGCACCAGTTGCCCGTGTTTAAATCGAGTTTTTATTCCTTTCCTGAGGGTCCCGCTCTCCCTCCCGTTTGCATCACTTCCTCCGGAAAGCACACAGGCCTTGGCATTTTTATGTGATGCTTTTCAGCACCAAAACCTGCCATATTTCACATTAGCCTGGATTAGATAGATGCTGGTTCATGCAGATCTGAAATAACCCCCCCCCCCCCCAATTAAATTTGGCTGTAAGTATAATAGGGAATCATCTGTTTTTCACAGCATTTTAAAATTTACACACAGACTTCTGCAGCAAGTTTTACAAGTGATTGTCTAAAATACCCATCAGAGCCACCCCCACAGGATTTTCTACAGATTCTTGCAAGATTTTTGTTACAAAACAGTCCAAGCAAGGTGAAAACAGCTGCACCCTTAATGACATCAAGCAAGCAGGAAATTTATGATTTATTTATAAATATTCCTGTGGCTTTTTTTTTCCCCTGCAGGACAAAGACAAATGGACCACAGGAGAGGGAGAGAGAGGAGGTGGATGGCACCTTGGTGGTTCTGGGACAGGGAGGACAGGCCAGGTGCCAACTCAAGCAGCAGCTGGGAGCTGGGCTGGGCCTGAAGGACATTCAATTGTCACAGCTCCGAACTGCTCTCAGCCTCCTGGCTCCGAATTCCTGGCAATTCCCAGGAATGGCTTGTTTTGGGTGATACCTGAAAGAGCAGGCACATCATGGGGTGTGAAGTGTTCTCCCTTTCCAGGCCATTTCACGTTTTCCCTTGGTTAGAGGGAAATGGTCCCAGGGGATCAGCCCAGCCCGGTGAGGCTGAGACCCAAATTATCCATGGATTGACCGAAGCTCTCCAGAAACCCCTGTGGTTTGCTTCCCTCTGATTCCCTGCCCTCTCTAAAGCCTGGCTGGTGGCAGGATCAAGCTTTCCCAAGCTCTGGGCCAGGGGTGTAATGAAATAATATCCCACACTTGTGCTTTAATCCAGTTTTATTTTGTCCTTTCCTCCAACAACTCGGAGCAGCCTCACTGCTGGGTGCAGGGGGGACCCCACGGGGGATGTGACCAGGGCTTAGCAATCAATTTCAAATCTCCTGAGATTTTATAGTCCAAGAAAGAGAGAAAAACCTCTCACAGATCAGGCACAGAGATGAGCCCTTCTAGCATGGAGGCTTGGAGGGATCAGCATTAATTTCCCAACCTCCCTTCTCTAATTAGGGACACCCACCACTGTCCCAGGCTGCTCCAAACCCCGTCCAGCCTGGCCTTGGACACTTCCAGGGATCCAGGGGCAGCCGCAGCTGCTCTGGGAATTCCATCCCAGCCCCTCCTCACCCTCCCGGTGTCCCCAGGGTTGTGTCCCTGCAGGTGACATCCTCCATCCTTGCAGTGTGCCAGGGAGGGATCTGTTGCTTTGCAGCAGACTATTTTTACAGCACCTGAATTCATCAATCTCTCCCAAAATAACGCTGGAGGCACGTGCATAAAAACGTTCCAGCTTGCCATGGACGGGGCTCTGCACCCCAGTGAGAACTTTATTCACTTGTGCTTTTCTGGCAAAAACCCTCAATCAATGCCAGCAGCAAAGTTTTTCTGGAAGGGGAGGGCAGGGACCTCTTTTCCCTGAGCTACCATAGATTTACTGTGATGAGAGTTTTAATCAAGCCCTTCTACCTTTAAGCCGTAAGTTTTCGGAGGAGAGCACGAACAGTCTTTCTGAGGAATTGCTGACATTCTGAGCTTTCGGAGTTCTTACTCAAAAATGGGGTCTTGGAGAAGGTTTGGGGGGGGGTTGGGATTTTTTTTTTTTTCTTTTTTTTGCAGGCACCACTGAACTGCCAAATAATGTCAGATGGTGGAGGACGATGTGAATCCCCCGCTGAGATCTATAAATAACAGCTGTAACTGTGCCTCATAAATTACTCCAAGGGTTATGTTCTCCCTCCCTTGTGTTCAAATTCAATTTTACTCATCCGCTTCCTCAGCCTGTGCTGCTGTGTGAGAACCTTGGGCAGAAACCAAAGAAGGGACAAGGCTGGAGCTCTGCAGGGAAGTTCTCCACCACAACAGGCCCAAAGCAGAGCCGCAGAGAAACTCCCAAACTGCTGCCAGAGCTGCTCCCCTTGGAGCATCCCCCCAAGATACCGCTGAGTTCACTCGCTGGCTGCCTTTTGTACCTGAAATAAAACACGAACCACGACGGGCCTGAGCCATGCTCTGTGCAGAAAATCCATGGCCAGGTTCTTTTTCTGCCCTGAATGACGGATTGGTTTTTTGGAAGACGCTGGAGGGAGGGGATGTTTCTGGCTCGGGCTTTTAAGAAGGACAGAAGGTTGAAGACAACCAAAACGTGACAGGGGAGGGGAAAGTTCATTCCCGGCATCCCAAAATAACTCTGTGGGACAGCCAGAAGCACAGGGGGGCTGTCTTTGTTACAGAGTGTTGGTTCAGGAGGCATCAACCAGCCCAAAGGGAGGAGCAGGGCACAGGTGGTGTGTAGGAACGCTGCTCGGACGGTCTGGGCGGGGAAGAGACGGACGGGGACGAGAGATCTCCAGAGCCAAGGCTGGTCTTGGAGCGGGCGGTTTATTGCTCGGGGCGTGGGTGAAAAACGGGGCTGCAGAGAGCTGCAAGGCACAGCTCTTGGCAGCCCCGGGAGAGAGCAAGAGAGCGAGAGAGCAAGCGTGCAGGAGAGCGAGAGAGCAAGAGAGCGAGCCCACCAGGGCCCCGAACCCTTGAATCTTTCCCTCCTGAATGTTCTATTTTACACTAACCAATCTTAGTACATGATGCAAATCTCATAGCATTTACATACAGCCCGTAAGAATCCTTACATTACCATACCAGGTGACCTTTGATCGTTGCTAAGGGGAGAGGGGCACTGTTTAATCAAGAGGAGAAGATCTTTGGCTGGCCATGCTATTGTTCCCTGTTGTTCTGCACCTGGGTCTTGGCATCTTAGACATCAAATCGTGCTTTTAGTTCTACTTCACTTACAGGTTTCATATTCTCAAAATCCAAGCAGTCACATTTATAAGATTTTCCTGTTTCATTTTCCCCAGCAGTGGTGGGTGCTGTGTGGGTCTCAGTGCATGTGTGAGCACACAGCTCCTGGGGAAGGGCAATTTTGGCCACTCCTGCTCCAGCCGAGGCCACCGCTGGCACAGCCATGGAGCAACCTCTGCTTGTGTATGAACATGGCCATGGCCGGACATGCTGAACTGGCAGAGGAGAAATGTGACCCCAACAGGAATTTATTGTTCTGTGTGATGAAAGATGAGCCTGGCTGAGGATTTTCAGCCCCAGCCTGGCTTTTTTTTTAAGGATTTACAGCCCCAGCCTGGCACTGCCATGGCAGGGTAGGTGCTGACAGAGAATGTTTTAAATATTTTATTTTTATGCAATATGTGTTATAGCTAAATATATATTACATTTAAATATATTATATACCATGGATAGTATATAAAATAAATATTATAAATAAATATAATACGGATAGTTTGAAATTTTAAAAAATCTTAGGCTCAAAAGAAACTGAAAATGGAAAGATCCATTTTCACCTCCCTTCTCACAGCCAAGTGGTGATTTCAGCAGCACAGACCGTGTCCCTCATGGCCAAATTGCTCTGGCTTTCACCAGAGTTAAAAAATCAAGGAGTAGAGAAGCTCCCTTCACCCTGACCAGCAAACCCAGGAGGAACAGAGCTCCTCCACAGACCTTTTGGGGTTTTTGGGATCTCCAGGCAATCCTTATTAAACATCTGTGTTGGGGTGCTGCAGAGTTGTGTTGGGCAGGGTCTTCTGAGCTGGTGAATAACAGAGGCTTCATCAGCACAGCCCTGAAAAATCCCCCACTTTGTGCAGCTGAACAGGTCAAAATCTGGGAACAACAGAGGGGAAAAAATAGGGAAAAAATAGGAAAAAATGAAGTTGTTGCCATTTTTGCTCTGGTGGAGCTCCCCCAGTGCTGGCAGACACATCCTCTGTCGCTGCAGGCTTACCCTCCCAGCACTCCAAGGGATTACTTTCATTTGATTACTTCATTCCTAACCATAAATTTCAAGGTGAAACTTTATAACAGGCCCTATGGCTTTTGTGGAATATTAAGTATGGAAAAATGAAATTGTCACTGCTTTTTCTGAGAGGTAAAGGGAGAGGAAGAAGCCGAGCCTGGTTAGGAGATGACTCCCAAAGGCCTGATACATTTATCTGTTGAGGTTTTCAAGGACCAGATGCATTAATCATATTTTAGTTGTGAATAGCACATCATTCCTGTGTTACAATAATTGTCTGTTCTGCTCCTCCTTGCAAAACTGAATAAGATACCAGATTGTGCCTTTTTGAGCCAAGGCTAGCTACTAATTCAAAGCCAAAAAGCAAAATTGAATCGATACCAAATGTACTTGGAGGTATCCCAGCTGAGGTTGGCTGGTGGTTTTTTTTTCCTAATCCAGCTCTAAAGCAGTTTTTCCTGATATTTTATTCTGCAACAGCCACCAGAGGGCAAGAGCCCTGCATCCTGGGCTGGAGACATCTCCCTGTGCATCCATCCTGGACTGAAAACATGCTCACCCAAACTACTTAAATCAATGAGAGGATTTCCATCCATTTCAGCGCTCTCTGGATTGGGTCCTAGAGTTCTTTAAAAACCACAACACAAAGCCAGCAAGACGGTTTATATAAACTTAGAAACAAGGTTTTATAAACTGCAAAAAGCCCCTGGCCTTTATATGTTTTGGGTTTTGCTGTAACCTGTCACTTGGATATTAAATGGGCCTTTTTATTTATAATAAATTTATTTTCTAAATACCCCTGTTATGAACCAACCACGGCAACAGAGGGGACGTAATCCAAACCCCTGCAACTTTTGCTTTAAATCTTCTTTGAAGAGCTGTGTCAGCCTGTGCTGTAATGGGGCTGGCAGAGCTCAGTAATGCTCCCATCCAAAGGCAGGTGCCTCCAAGACACTTTTAGGGCATCATTTAGGGGAATGTGTTGGCCTGTACTGGGCTTTAGGCATGGAAGCAGCTCCCTGCCTGCAGTGACAAAGGATGGAGCCTGAGGATTGAAATCCCAGGGGAAAAGCCACTCTCCTGATCACAGAATTATGGGGTGGTTTGGGCTGGAAGGGACCTTAAAGTTCATCCCTCCATGGACAGGGACATCCTCCACTAGAGAAGGGTCTAAGTCCAGCCAGCCTGGCCTTGGACACTTCCAGGGATGGGGCAGCCACAGCTCCTCTGGGCAAATCCCACCCCCAGCCCAGTTTGCCTGCACAGCCCCCATCACCAGCCCCAAAGAGCTGCAGAAGGAACGATGGACGTGACCCTGGACACACCATTCCCACTGAGCACACCTGAACCTTTATTTTCCATAACTGGAAAGCCCACAGGTCACCCTGAGCACCCTCAGTTCTGTGTCGAGATTATTTCAGCCTTTAGAGCTGCCAAAACTTGCACTAAACCCACTTTGCTTGGGCGCCAAGACAGCTTGGGAGAAAGCTGAGGAACACGTGAGCAGATGAAGTTAGGACATATCCCAGTTTGGAAGGGCAGTTTGCTCCCCACCGTGACGGGAGAGGGGAAACTCCTCTTCTGAGAAAAACCTCCTGGCCTCGGGCCTGTCCTGTGAGTCGGTGTCAGGGTTTGAGACAAATTTGGAGGAAAATATCCTCTGATAGAAGGCAGGTTACAACTGCCCCTCTCCCACCAGGTTCAGGAAAGAAATATTCCTCTGAGGAATGTGAAAAGGGAGGAAAAAACTATTTATTTAACAAACACACCGGAAAGGAATAATAACGGTAAATACTAAAATCCCTCGCTTTGGAGAGAACCTGGTAAATTCAAGGTCCTTTTGTGGGTGTGGCTCTCTCCTCTTCGGAGCGGGGTCGGTGTGAGGGTCTTCCCCTCTGGGCCTTGATGGAAAGTTCTCTTAGTTCTCCCAGATGATGCTTTGGTGTTGTTGCACAGTTCCAGAAGAAAAGAAGAAGAAACTAAAGTCTAAGGGGAAAAAAGAAAACCTCTCTGTCTCTCTCTGGAGAAAACAGAGCCCAAAGCTGGCTGGAAAGCAAGAAGGGGCTTCCTCCACTCTCCTCGCCACAGCCGAAAGACGCGGAGGAGCAGTGACCTTGGAGCACAGACTGCTTTGAAAAGCTCCCTTGGTTTTCTCCTCTCCCCCCTCTCAGGCTCAGTTTAAAGGCACAGAAAAGCACAGGGTTCATGTCTGGACGTGGAGCATGGCGATGGGGGATACATCACAGAGTCACCCCAAGACAGTCGGGTTTGGCAATCAGGCGAAGTGCAGAGGCCACAGGTCTGTTGTGTTCTGGGAGGGAAATCCACCACCCCCGGCTTTGTGTGGGGTGAAAGGATTCCCACAGACAGGCACTGGTGGGGGAAGGATGTGACAATGACCAGCCTGACATCCAAAGGGAGGAGAAGATAATCCAAAGCCCTGGCGGAGGAAGGCAAGTGCTTCCTTCCCGGCTTGGAGATGAGAGTGAACGAGGTGACGTGGCACAGACAGGATTTTCTCTGGAGAACCTTCAGTGGAGGCAGCACGGATGGAAATGTCAGGCTGAAGGCACAGGAGATCTCCCAGGAAAGCTCCCTTCTTGGGTTGCCTTCCTTCTCCAAAGAGATTTCATTCATCAGGCACCAGCAAGGAGCTCTCAGGCCACGTCCAGTCCTGTTGCTGGTGGTTGCTGCGCTTCTCTCCGGAATAAGCTGTGGTTTAAGGATAAAAAGAAAAACAAAATGCTGCTTCTCATTAGAAGAAAAAGCCTCAAATAATGAAATATCTGCCGGAAAAATGATCTGTGCTTTGTGCACTTTAAAAGGAGAAAAATATTTCCAGTTTTGTAGCTGTCAAAGATGTTTGGATTCCTAAATGTTAAGACTTTTTTTATAATTTATGGTTCTTTGGTTAATTCCCTGATTTGTTCCGAGATCAGGCCCGAGAGTTTGAGCCTGAGCTATCACATTCATTAGACACTCATTTAGTTTTATTAAAAGTCTTTTAGAGATGGAGAATTTGTCATGGCTCTTTGCAATCTGTTTTGCTCTCCCCCATAAACAAAACACCTCTCACTTCCAAGTTTCCTGTGAAACACTGACATTTTTTTTAATGAAGCAAAAAGTTAAAAATATTCTGTTTTTTCAAAGAAATCTGAGTGGTCCCAAAGAGAATGGAAATCCCATTGCTGTGCCTTGCTGCTTGTCCTGAGCTGGTCTCAAGCTGCAGGAAGGTGCTGGCTCATGTCACCAATACAGATCCCAAAGAGGCAGATTCCTTTTTCTTTGTTCATCTTAAAAAATTATTTCTGGAGGATCTTTTAATGATTTTTTTTTTTCTGTGCTTGATTCCTTTGCCTTTGCATAGTTCCAGCCTTGCCATTTACCCAAGAGTTCTCTCTTCTAAATTTAGACCAGACTGTCATTTCCTTTCATAAGAAGTGTTAATATCCCTTAGGTTAAGAATAATTAGATGCTAATTTTCAAAACCTGAAAGGAAATTATACCTCTAATTCATCATTTAGAGCTAAATAGCTGGTTTAAATGACATGTGTAGCACATTAAACAAAGGCCTAGCCAGTTTTTTCCCAAACAAAAATTAACCTCGACACAAATTAAGGTTATATGATTCCACTTAGATTAACAACACCAATTAAGTGAACACGTTTCAAAAGGTCCTGGGGTTCGTGGAAGAAGAAGGAAGAGCAGGAAAATAACCCCAGCTTCATTTTGCTTTCCTGGTTTCCACATCTCCACATTAACCCCTTTACAGCAACTGAGCCTGGACCCCACTGAAAAGTCTCTCCCAAGCCAATCTTCCACCCCCCAGAAAAATCTCTGTTGGAATAAACAAAGTTAATCCCAAAAGAACTGTGGAACCTTGGCTGTACAAATAGGGAGAAGAAGATACACCAGTAACTCCCTGCAGCAATCAGAGTTTCATGGGAAGGGTTCATTTTCTGTGTCGCTCTGAACATTTCCTTGATCTCCTCAGGTAATTTCAAGCATTTGCTGCTGATGTTTCGGAGGCTGAAGTTCTCCGAACCTGCCTCCCTCCCTGCCTCTGCTCTGGCATCTCCCAAGCCCCTGTGACCCCTTTGCAGAGCCACCCCTCCATGTCCCTGTTTGGGATGAGCCCGTGGATGCCTGCACCAGCCTGTGCATCCATCAAGCAGCGGGAAGGGAGATTTTCCCCCTGGATGTTGCCATTGCTGCTGGTGGGGTCAGAAATAAAATCCCCCAAGTTCACCTGCAGGCACAAATTGGACGGGCAGTGCAGTGGGGCAGCATCCTGGTGTAAAATGGAATTGGGGTAAAATGGGAGGGCAAACTGCTGAGGGAAATACCCGGCCTTCCCTGGCTTTCCCCCCATTTTCCTGAGTTCCTGTAGCACCCCTTTCTCCTCGCAGATCCTCTTCCCCCGGCTTTGCTTCCAGCCCACCACGAGATGGCAAAACTGCCCAGGACATGCCAGGGGATACAGCAGGTGTGGATTGGCTCATTTGCTGTTTGCCACCTGCCTCCACAGACCCCAAATTGTATTTTTATACGTGGCTTTCAGCAAAACAAATGTCCCCAGGGAGGTGAACAGGGATTCTGGAGGGTTTAGGCACCATCCCTCGGCAGCACCAGGGGCATGTGGTGCTCAGGAGTCCTCAGAAGCCTTGCAATATGCCCAGATCCATATGGAAATATAGCTTGGGATGAGATTTATATTCAGATATTTCCTGGGGAGACACTTGCAGGCATGTTGCAAATGAAACAACAACCCAACCAAGCCTTGTAATTTGATTTAACTGCCTCTCTTCGGGGTGTGTGTCGTGCATTCAGAATCAGGCAGCTGAATTCCCAATCAAAATGTTTCTTGGATTTAACAACAGAGTGTAAGGCATGAAAGTGCCTGAAAATAGCTTGCTAACAACCCCATGGAACCTGTGCTTTTGGCAAAAGGAGGAGGCAATTTATGGGTCTGGGCTCAGTGCTCATAAATAAGTACATGTTCCTTTTCCTCTGCATTGGCAGGGGTTTGGCTGTTCAGATCCTCCGTAATTTCTCATGCACTCTATAAATTCTCACACGACTCCTGGGGCAGTCGGTGGGAACGCACAGACTTTTTGGGGACGTGAATTCATCCCATTTGAACTGGCACGAGTTCTCCGTGTGTACCTTGTGAGGAAATTCCTGCTGCCCTGGGTATTCCAAATCCACTTCTGCTTCGCCACCCTAAGCCCAGACAAGCTGCTTGTTTTACTGAACCTGCCTGAAATATTGTTTTCCTTAAAGGAAATGGCAGCAAACAAAAATTGTAGCTTCTCACCTTCATATTTCGTGGTATCTGGTAGCAGCAAAAGGCCTTTTTGAAGTAGATAACCAGTAATGGAGTAATTGAAGTAGATAAATAGTCTGGAGTGGAGAAAAAAATAGGAAAAGCAGCAGAAACACTTTGAGTTTGGTGGTTAAATTCAACTGCCTCAGTGCAGACCCCCAGGCAGCAGCGCCTGAACTAAGTACTAAAAAAAACTGACCGAAAAGATCTTTTTCTCTGTGATTATTCTGTGATGGGCCTCTGACAGAGTAACACTGAAAGCAGAAAAGAGTCAGTTTTCTAGGAGTGTAATGTAAGGCCAAGGGAATAGGAAGAAGAATAATAACAATAATGAAGATAATAATCACAGAATCACAGAATGGTTCATATAGGGAGGGGACACAGGTGATGTCACAATAATAATAATAATAGTATCAGGAATAGTAATACTAATAATACTAATAATAGTAATAATAATAGTAATAATAATAGTAATAATAACAATAATAATAATACCCAAAGAGACCCCATCCATCTCTGAAATGAATCTCTTTCAGGAGTTTTGAGAAAACCCTCTTTCTTGCAGGTCAGCTGACACACTGGATAATAAAATATGTAAGGAAAAGACAGGTTTTTATAAAAAATCCACCACGTGCTAAAAAGTCCACAGTGGGTGTGAGAACTTCAAAGCTTGAGTGCAAACAAAATCTTGTGGGGTGGTGAGTATTTTAGGGACAGGCCACTGGCTGTATCCTCCCTGCACACCAGGACGTCTCTCTCAGAAATCCCTGCTTTCTAACGGGGAGCAGCTCCCCTGAGATCCCTTTTACATGATCCCACTGGAGTTCAGGGATGGGATACTGCTGGCCTGGGAATCCTCATACTATAAAAAGCCAGTGCAAGAGGTTCTCTTTTCCAAAATAGCTGATTTTCTCTAATTTTTAGAATTAAAACTAAATTAAAATAAAAATTAGAAGGGGTTTTGTGTCTTTTGCTTTTGGAGGGTTAATTAGTGATCCCTGGCTTTAACAATAATTAAGTTTGTCCTCCTTTTTCCACGTGCTCAAGGAAAGAAATGCTTTTAAACCCTGGCAGTGCTCCTCCCTCATGCCCCCTCCTGCACCACAGCTCCGGATATAGCACCATTAGTTTGAGATTTTTATGGCTCTCAGGGGAAACTCAGAACATTCCTGAAACTGAAGTAGCATTTTGGAGTCCCTGAGCTGGAGTTCAGCCTCTCTCAAGGATAAATCACAGAGCTGCCAACAGAGGGGATATTTGGTTTAAGAGGCAGGGGGCCAATAAACACCGATACTGTTCCTTGAGTCACTAATAAATAGTAAATGTTTCATCTCCAAGTAGCTCAGAGTGATTTCCAGCAGCGAGCTGATGATAAAGAAGCATCACAACTGGAGGGAGGGAGGGTTAGCAAAGAACTCACTTGTCAGGAAGGCTTTGCTTGCTGCCAGCTGCCTCCGTCTCTGCAGCTGGAATGGGGGGAAAAGGCCAGGGAAGGAGCAGGCAGCAGCTCTTCAGCTTTGTGTCCACACCAAACATCACCGTGCAGTTGTGGATGATGATAAAAAAGGCTTTTTAGTGGTAAAAAACTCTCAACCAGCAAGACAAAACCTTTTAATGTAACACAGCTCGAACTGGGCTGAAATACTGCTGCAGGTTTCATTGAGTGCAAGTGGAATTGCTCCAGTTTTCACTCCTGAGGAGCTGGTGAAAAACTCAGGAGTATTTCAGGGGTATCTGGTGGGAGGGAAACACTGCACTAGCCAGAGAATCTGTAGTTGTGCCCAAATATACCCCACTCCTCTAAATTATTGCTCCTGGGAAGGTTTAACGGGAAAACAGGACGAGAGGTGGGCTCAGCAGTGGGTGGTCACTGCCCAGCTGCCTGCTCCCCTTTCTTCCTACAGCTCAGGACTAATATTGGCTGTATTGTGTAGAATTAGCCCAGGATGCTGTCCTGGCAAACCGAGTCTTCTGTGAGCTTAAGCCTGAGGAAGAACACTGAGGTGTGAAGGTGCTGTCTCCTGGGTGTCACCCAGTGGAGAATTTGTAACTCAGAAGGGATGCAGCTGCAGAAAACCCCATTTTCCACAGCCTGGGCTGGGCAGGAAAAGGAAAGGAAAGGAAAGGAAAGGAAAGGAAAGGAAAGGAAAGGAAAGGAAAGGAAAGGAAAGGAAAGGGTTTTGTTGTTGGGAAGGAGGGAAAAATGCAGAGCCATGGGCAAATGTGAGAGTCGGGCTGTCCATGGGGAGGAGACAACCAACAAATGAGATATTTAATGAAACCCTACAACACTCTCTTCCCTTTGCTTTGAAGGAGTGAAAGAACACATTAGGAATGTGGAGGATCAAGTGCGTGCTCCTAATCAACAAGTTCAGGGCAGGTTTTTCTGTTTGAAAATAAATCTCATACAGAACTCCATTTTCTAAAAGAACCCTTTGGACCAACTGAGATTCCTGCTTCTTGCAGGCTGTATTTTTGCTCCCAGTTTTTCCAGTCTCAGCCATGGAAATGCCTTCAGACACTGAACAGGGGCTCTGGGCTAAGCTTAGATGGGCTCTGGGTGTGCACACAAAGGACAATGTGATGCTGAGTTGGTTTCACTCTGTCTACTTTACCACTGAAATGGTTTCCTAAGTGGTTTTTCTGAGATTGTGTTAGCATTAACCAGGAATTCTCCAGCTTCACGTTGAGGACCCAGAGGTAATTCTGTGGCAAACTGTCCCGGGGCTCCTTGTGACTGACTGCTCCATATGGATCAGGAACGCTGGATCTGCTTCAATATGTATTTTTAATTGGGTTGAGGAGAGACAGAACCAGCCCTTCATGCTTTTGGTTATGGGAGGCAGTAATTTTTTTTCCTGGTATTTTTTTTTCTTTCCTTTTTTGCCAAAATACGTCAGGAAGAAAATGCAAAAGAAAAAGAAAACATACCCAGAAAGCTTCTATCCATCATGCACTGTGTTCTCCTGAAAACATAACAGAGAACTTCAGTTATAACAAACTGTAAAAGCTAAAAGATGTGGTGTGGAAGTGTATTTGGGAACAATCCTCAGCTGAAATCCAATCCCACTCCTTACTTTTTACCTCTCTTTTCACGATTTCATTTAAACTCTTAGAAATGTTTACGCAGATTTTCTTACCCATCTCCCTGATGTGAATTGTGCAGATTCTCCTCACTTTGGGAGATGGATTATTAGATTAAAGGAGCATTTCTAATTTTATCTGGGAATCTGTCCCTGATGGAGCTGATCATCACAGTGAGAAACCAAACCATCAGTGCCACATCACTGGTGGCCTGTCCATGAAGCTGCTCCAAATCCATTTGTTTCATACAAAAGATGGTGTCAGCTGCATTCCCAGGCCAAAACTGGGGAAATTTGGTGTTAATATGGTGTTAATGTTGATATCCGGGAGAAAAAAAAGCCATTTTTCCAAAGTTACTCTGTCAATTCTACAGCTCCTGATAAAAATCAGGGTCTGGTAATTGTCTGGTAATTCATTATATGAACTGGTGGGTTTAAACAAATCCACTTGGAACAGAAATTTACTGCAAAAACCTCAACAGCATTAGGCCAACGAAATGAACGAAAAACTGGATGTTTTCTTCTCCTGTAATTGCCAGCACGGTGTCTCTCCTGCTGTTAGAAGTGTTTGAGCCTCAATAAAGCTCCTTGGACTGCTCTGACCTTTGCCCGCAGCTCGATTAGCAAAACAAAAGATAAGATTTTTATCCTGCAGGGGCCGTGATTAAAACTGTCATAGAATTTCTCTCGGGGTCTGAATCTTGATGAAAAAACCCTCAATAGTCTTGAGAGCAGAATCTGTCTGGGAAATGAAGCAGTGCCATTATCACCAGCTGCCCATGGGTGGACAAACTATCAAAGAAATCTGAGGAGCCAGAAAAGGGAAAATGAATCCCAAAGAAGCACAAGCAGAATTTGATGAATTCATGTCCTTGTGGTGAAATTGAACAAATGCACCATGGGGTTTTTTTTCCCTGTCATGTGTCAGTTTTTCAGCATCATTGACGGTGTTTTACGAGGCTCAGCATCCCTGGGACAGTTGGGATAAATCACACCCATGGCACACAGGGGAGTTTGGACACAGTGAAAAAGTGGTGACTTGGCTTAAGGCCAGAAATTTCCTGTTAGGAAAACAGAATCCTTATCCAAAATGCCAGAAAATGTGACTCCTTCCTCTCCTCACTTGGCAGGATCCAGCAAGGGAGGGTGACCTGTAATACAGGAAGGACCTACAGCCACATTACCAAGACAGATGATGATGACGATGATGATGATGACGATGTGTAATTCTAGCTGAACTGGATTTAAATTATAAAGCCAAGCAAAAATGCACATTTTTATTTAAAAATACTTCTTTTATCTGACATCAAATCTGGTGGTCACAAGGGCATTCTGACACTCCAGATTATTCCTTAGAGTTGCAACAGGTTTTGTGGCCACCTGTAGGTGCAGGAGGGAATTTTTTAGAGGAAAGTCTGTGTCCATTAAGGACCAAATCCTGGTCCTTCGCTGAAGCTCCCAGACTCTACTGCAGCATAAAATTATTCAGGATAAATGCACATTTTAATCCAGAGGGAGAACAGACCTGTGGAATAAGCAGGAGGGCAACTGGGGTTTGATTTTGTTGGGGTTTCTTTTCATTTAAAGTTTTCTCCAGAGTTTCCCTGGATGAAATTTCCCAGGGTTTCACTAGAGGCAGCCACAGCCAGGGCTTTCCAGGTTCCTGGTGTATCAGCTGGTTTTGAAATCTGTCTTTTCCTTCCCCGTGTCTCAGTTCTCTCTTCATAAATCAGGAAATAATAACTCAGCACTTGTCTTTCCCATTTACATTCTTGGGTGGACGGGGATTGTTCTCCTGGTGTTTGTTTATAAGGAATACAGCAAAATGGGCTGGATTTCATCTGGGACCTGATGTTTTACTGTAAGCAAACTGAAGGAGCAGAGTAAGGACCTGGGGCCCAAATGAACTTGTTCAAAGCTTTTTAAAGAACTTTTTACTGTAGAAATATAAGTTTAATTCCTTTATTCACTTTGCACCTTGCTCCTACTAAACCCCACCAGGATCAGAAGTATCGGGAGGAATCTCTACCTGATCCTCTGCCTGAAATGTTTGTTGAAAGGGAGGAGACAAATTATGAGTAATTTGGGGAAAAAAACCAACCAAGCAACCAATCAACCAACCAGACTTGCAGCTCACATATCCCAAAGTGCACATTCCCCCCAATAATTTATTTGTTCACCTTAGCAAGATTTCACATACATTTTGTTCAAGGAAATGACCAGCATGGACTGTTCAAACATGATAAACCTGGAAAACAGCACATAGAAAATTCAATGACACTGGAATACCACATTCAGAAAATGCAGTGCCTGTTTCAGGAGAAATCTTTTAAAACCACTGGCAGCCAAACTTGTACAACATGCAGGCAAAATGCTGCTGCAGGCAGAAGAAAACAAAAAAAAAAACTTTTTTTGCAACGAAAGACTGGCAAAGCAGAAAAAAAAAAGCCCAAACCAGCTTGTATACAATTCCCACAGTTGTACTGTCAGGAAGAATTGAGTATTCAGTGAAATTCAGGGAGATTTTCTATCATTGGCTGAGTGGACTCTGAAAGTGGAAATCTGCTGAAATGCTGGGCAGGTTTGTGTTTTCCTACTTCAGAAAATGGTTTAAAAGGACTGAGTTTTGGCAACTGATAAAAGAAATTTGGATTAATGCTCGTTCTTTGGATGAGACGTTGAGCACTGGAAAATCATGTTTATTTTCACTATGAACACGTGGAGGTTTTTGACTCTGAAGAAGTTCTTGGTGTTACCGTGATGATAAAGGAGAGGCTGTTGCTCATCCTGGGTTTGAGCTCGGTGTTGCACTGAGACCAAAATGTGCATCAAGTAGAGCTTTGGGCCCATTGTGGGACTGACAGATGTGTCACTTCTCATGTGATGGTTGCCATCCATAGCTCTCCTCCTCAGCAGTTCATTTCCCCTTAGCTCACGTTTGCTATTTTCTCCTTCTCTGTCAGCATGAGAAATGTGCAGCGTGCTCTGCGGAGAAGGAATGACATTTCACTCCAGTCCCTGAGACAAATGCTCCATCTCTTCCAGGGAAATCAGAGATTCAATTACATCTGTCAAGCTGGGGGGAAGATCTGTATTTTAATGCACCACAAGCCAACTCTGTAGTGTCTTGTGGTTTTTATAACAGTCATGTATGAATTACCTTCACAAATATTTGAGTGTGTGAGGGGTGCAGGCAGAGAGCAGATGCTGCTGTGAGAGCAGCTCTCTCATGACCTGTTGGATTTTTTTCTTTCTGGCAAAGGATAACACTGGTGCAGGTCCCAAATTTGCCTGGAGCTAAGTGCAACACTTTGAAGACCAACTGGCTTTTCTCTTTGGCTCTGCTGTCGGAAGAGATCATCCAGGAATAATTGGTGTCAACAGCCTGTCCCCTCGAGTTAGTTTTCAACATTGTCTTGCTTATCCAAACCATATTAAGACAGGAAAGAGGATCAAGGTGTCTCTGGGCAGGATGTGGAGTTAATTACCCAGCATGGATTCAGCCTGGGACAGCTGAAACCTTGCTGGATGAGTCACTGAGTTGCTCTGTGCCTCCATAGCTTTATTTTAAAACGAAGTTCCTAATAAAACCCCACTCAGACATGAGCAATAGTAGCTCAGGGCCAACAGGCACACCTAGAACTGGGCACTTCCACTTCAGCAAAGCATTAAGACCTTTAACTGACTTCAATCAGTATAAGATGCTGCAGCCTGTCACTGTTGCCTTTCAGAAAACTGAAAAGTCAGGCAGGGAAATTTTGTAAAGAAGATTTGTGAAACCCATTTGCTTACTCCAAGTAGAGAAGCAAAAAATATTCCTGGCTTAATCTTTCTTCTTTTCAGCACTATGGATTTTCAGGACATTAAGGCCTGGCAAAGGAGAATATTCTTTTACACAATGCACAATCTATCCTTGGAGTTGGCAGAGTGAAATAAAGTACATAAAAATGAGAAGACATTTATTTGAATAGTGTGCAGAACTTAAGTATTTGGGATTTGAATAATCTTGCAAAGTACACGAAGCCTCAAAACCATCAGATAGTAAATCTGAATTGACTTCAACTCTTTGCAGCAGAGACTGTGCTCCACCCCACATGGAAATCTGGGCTGTCGCTCCCAACAGAAAACCCTGCCCCGAGAGGCTGGTGGGATGTCAGAGCCATCCCTGGGAGGTTTCAGTCAGGACACATCCACTGCCAGGTCAGTGTGGGTCACTGCATGTGGCTTTGAGGGGAACTCCTGGCACTGCACTGTTCTCACTTCCCATCTGGCCACTCTCTCATCTCTGCTCTGTGCTCCTGCCGCGTTTCACATAACAGAATCCTGATGCTGGGAAGATTTTACAAGTGATGATTGATGTCCAGCCACTGGGAAAAGCTTTTGTCCCGTTCGTGCTTTTAGACAGACAGATACACTCAGCCTCTGTGGCTGCAGCTCTTTCACCAGTGCCAAGTTCACTTTAAATAACAGAAAAAAATGGGCTGCTTAAATCTGCACTCTTTTTTTTTTTTTCTGCTTCCTAGAGCTCCTTCTATGGTTTTTGAGACTTTTCAGTCCAAATCTCCACCGAGATGACAAGTGCCAATGACCCTGCTTGCAGCAAGGGAACAGGGCAGTTTTCCTGCAGAAATTCTCTGAGAGAGCCAAACAAATGATGTGTTTGTTTTTGCTGGCAAATGTGGCAGCAGCAGAGGTGTGGCTGGGGCCAGGCTCGCCTGATGCTGTGGGCTGGGAGCTTTTCAGAGTCACTGGACACAGAGAGGTCCTTTAGCATCTTAGGTGACAGAAAAATAAGGATGAAGATGAGACCAAGACTTCATTATTCCAACCTCTGCCTCTGCCATGCAGGAGAGCTGTGCTACGGCCGTGCCCATCCTGACACTGCCAGCAGCAGGACCAATTATTTATCTCCATGTTATCTATCCAGGGTCAGATTATATTGCTGCATCAGCTCTGGAGTTAAATTAATCCAGTTGTGGCAGCCTCCATGTGTAGCTCCACAACAACTCCTTGCCTGACACCATGAAACCGCAATAAATCTGAAATTACTGCAGCAACCCTGCGTAAATCTCCCAGCTCCAAAGGAGAGATGGCAAAAAGGACCTCACTGGTTATAAAACAAGTACTGGTTGTAGAATAAGACTGGGTTGGGCACCAAGGGTGTGCAGTGAAGACTTTGAATCTTGCCAGTCTTGCTCAATTTAAGGGGTGTTTTTTCAAAAGGTTTCAAAGTTCAGGTTTTGTCCAAATAAACATCCCACGTATCTGAACCCTGTGAGACTGGAAACCTCGGCCATGAGTCTCATGTGACTTTCTTATGAGATTTCCAGCTTTTCTCCTTCTGCTCTTGGCTTGAAGCACCATGAGAATATTTTCAGACATGGTATTTCCACACTTTTAGCTTCAAATTCTAGGCCTGAAGGACCTTAAGAGTGAGGTGGATTTCTTATTTAAGCTAAAAATGGGATCATGCTACAGATTTGTGTTCTGAGTGCATAAATAAAAGACACAGGAGACAAATCCTCTTGACATTGGGGACTTAATACTGAGTGAGAGATAAATGAACAATGATTTCTCATCAACACCACCAAGGTGTTGTTTCAAGGTCCCCTCCTGTGATAATGACCCTTATCTTGAGCCCTTTCCCTTTTCAAGGCAGTGGATCTTCAGCACAGGAGCTGACAGAGACAAGAGTGGAGGCTCATGTGTTGTTTCAAGGAGCTGAATTCTTACTTGGCAGGCTCAGGAGGAGTTATGTCAAGAGCTGCTTATTTCTAATATTGTACAGAGAATTCCTCCCACTATTTCTTCCAGATGCTGGCCATCTCCTTTATTTATTTATTTGGATTAGCTGTATTAAAATATAACATGCTTCCAAATGCTTTGCTCCCAAATTCCCAAGAGATGGCCCTTTCTCATGGGGATGGATGTCCTTAAGCCTTTTAACGTGCTTAACTCCCCGTGCTCAGAACAAGGGGAAAGTTCCTGACTCCAGAGTACCCAGGATCTCACAGAAAGCTTAGAGCACTTGGTATTGACGGAGTCGGGAAAAGGAATGTAGCAAAACACTGGGCAGGGAGACAGGAAAAATCTGCAGCTTTTCCAGTGACTGTGGCACTGATCTGGCTATCAAGCACCTGAGCAAGGAATTACTGAGCCTTTCAGCAGGTTCCTGCTGGACTCAGAGGAAGAAAAACAAAAGGATGAGTGCAAGTGAGCTCTTTGAGCCTTGCTTGACGAGGACTTACCTAGTTTTGAGTTTTATTAGACCCACATCAAGGCGCAGAGATCGTCCGAACAAACCAGGGGCACATGCAAATTTTCATTTGGCTTGGTGTGGAGATTAGGGAGGCTGATTGTACAAAAAGGAAAAGCTCTCCTTGGTCTCTGAAGCTCGTTGGAGTGCAGTCACTTGGATCAAGTTTCCCTTGGCAATGGAGTTGACTGAAATCCACAGCTGAGGTTTGGCTTTATGGGGAGGGGTGGAATCACAAAATGGCTCTGAAGGTGGAGCTATTAGAGAGTGTCGAGGCTGAAATCAGCACGAGGTGGTTCTCTCTTTCTCCTCCACTGCCCCTAAATCAGAGCAGGGAGCTTTGAAAGAGGAGAACAGAGGGATAAAGCCTTTAAGTGCCAAGGAAATGCCTGGCAGATGCTGGACCCTCAGAATACCATCCAGTGAAGCCATGCACTGTCTTTGAGGGCCTCCATTCGTGCTCCCAGCACTCACAGACATCCCTCCTCAAAAGACTTGGCCCTGTTTTACCTCTTCACACCTGGATCCTTTCAACTATCACCACACCCACTCCTACTCCGCGTAAAAAGAGCGACATCCCACGAGGCCCCCGAGCTGCCGGCCTGGCGCACCCAGCCGCTTACACGTCCTCCCCACTCTCACTCAGGGAGATGGAGTGGATTTTAATGGTTGGCACTTTGCAGTTCTCATGGACCAGGCTCCCTGAAGTGCCTGCACAGCAGCATTCCTGCAGGAACCCTTTGCTCTTGGCTTTGGCAGCCGTGCAGTCTCTGGAAACGGCGCTTTTGGCGGGCACACCCTGCACGGCGGAGAAGATCTTCCACTCGCAGACCCCGTCCGACTTGGAAATCTTGTAGAAGGTTTCTCCCGATCCCACGGGGATCCGGACCACCCCTTTGCCACTCTCCATGCTCTGCCCAGCGGGATGGTTGAGGTTGAAGCTTGGGGTTTGCTTCTTTGCCGGCTGCTTCCTCAGGAGGCACTGAGCTTTCAGGACGTTCTGGAACGCTTTCTTGAACTCTTGACTTGAGCATGGATAGATGATGGGGTTGATGCAGCTGTTTAAATATCCCAGCCAAAATGTTATTTTAAAAAGTGTGTCCGGGGGTTTGATTGCAGGAAAGAAAGAACCTAAAATGGAAAATACGCAGAGTGTTAGGGCAGAGGCAGTGAGGAATTGCAGGTAACCAAAGAAACTAAAACACTGGAAAAAATAAATAGGATTCTGTTCTGTCTTGAAAAAATTATGACTGGAAACACAATTCCTGCAGGAACAAGTGTTTCAGGATCTATGGTGTCATACAATTACATGGATGTTCCATCAGAAATCAATTCAAGAGAGCTATTTTATAATTACAAGCATTATATTCCCATTTACAGCCAGAGAGGCAGTGAGAGGGCTGATTTCTGGCATAGAGGAAAATTCCTTCCTCAGGGACTCCTAATTCAAGACTGATTACCCAAATGACAGCCATATCTTGGAGGTCATCACAAGGGGCTTCAGATGGCAAGAAAATCACACCATTTCAGAAGGGTTAGAGGAAAGAGGGATTAGAGTTGACTGTGTTACAGCTAAAAGCCTTTGGAATGATGAAGTATTGGGTACTGAGATTCCCTGAAACCTTCAGAAAATCTAACTATCCACATTCTGCCTCATGGAATGTAGCTAAAATTCAGAGAAGTTTAAGGAAAGGTTCCTTCTTATATCAATGAACACTGGGGAGGGTCTCATAGGCAGAATTTTTTATTATTTATCTATCTATTTTTATTTACTTATTTATATTTATATTTGTATACACACAGATTCTGATATATACTTGCAGTGTTACCTTCCAAAGATGATTCAAAGAGGAAGAACTTTGATGACTCTTTATTTAAAGAAAAGTACTCTGGCACTTCTTTTTCTATAGAATTATGAGTTATCTGCTGATTTAAAATCTTGGGAATGTTTTTCCCAAACTTTTTGTTTTATACAATAGAAAAAAAAAATTCCCAGAAATAAAATTGACTTGTTTTGGAATTTATACTCTAATATATAATAAACAGGACTTTCAGCACTGACAAATGCTTGTCTTCCTGCTTCCCCTGGAAAAACTGTGAGCATGTGAGAGAAATACTGTGGAAGGTTTAGGCATTGACGCATCTGTTATCCTCTGCAGTTTAACCATGTCTGGGAGCAGCTCCTAAGCTTTCCAAGGATTGATCTGTTCCCTGGACCTCCCCTGGCCGAGGAAAAGTTGATAATGCCCTCCGAGGGTGTTCTGATTGAAATCTGAGAGCTACCCAAGTGCTTGAAGCTTTTTCCTCGTGTCTTTGTCAAACAAACCTGCAGCACTTGCAGCAAACGCTTTCGAGTGGCCAAAGCAATGCTCAGGGTGGCTTTGCCTGTGTGGGAATGCATCAAAATCCTGCCTGGACCAGAGACACTCCCGGTGCAGGGGGATTAATGACCTGCTCATCCTGCCAAATGCGGGATCTGCCGGGAAACGTGGAGAGATCTTGTGGTGGCAGCAGCTTCTGCACCCTGAGCAGAGCCCATGGCCCAGGGACACCGCTGCCAGGGAGGGGACAGGAGGTGGGGCAGGGTGGGAAGCCTTGCAGGGGTCTCTGACCTGGGACCAGGGGGTTTGTGTGTGTTACAGCAGCAGAGAAGTGACACCAGGTCAGGATCATCACAGGATGGTTTGGGTGGGAGGGAACTCAAAGCCCATCCACGTCACCCCCCGCCATGGGTAGGAATACTTTCCACTATCCCAGGTTGCTCCAAGCCCTGTCCAACCTGGCCTTGGACACTTCCAGGGATCCAGGGGCAGCCACAGCTGCTCTGGGAATTCCATCCCAGCCCCTCTCCACCCTCACAGGGAAGAATTTCACCCCAGTATCCCCTCTAACCCTGCCCCCTGTCAGTTTGAAGCCATTCCCTGTGCCCTGTCCTCCCAGGCCTTGTCTTAAGTCCCTCTCCAGCTCTCTTGGAGCCTCCTTAGGGGCACTAAGCCTTTCCCAAAGCCTTCTCTTCCCCAGGCAGTGCAGACCATGCCACAGGAGCTCTGTCTCTGTACTGGAGCAGCTGAACCTCTGATTCCAACCCCAAACATGGGTCTCGCTGCCTCCGTGGTAGCTTCTGGTTGCCCCAAGCTGGCCCAGGTAGAGCAGTTTCATTATTATTTTCAATATCAACCGGATTTTAAGACCAAAAAGGTTTTGCTAAAGAAAGCAAATGCTGTTTTGCAGTGAAGTGCAAGCGGGCGTATCCACAACCCAGAATTTTTCTCAGCAAATTAATGCTTCTCTCCTTTAGTGAAAAACAACTAAATAACATTCTCAAAGAACTTTCTGGCTGAAGTCACTGGCAGATGAAAAATAACGAAAGGCTTCTAAATGCCCAAATCACGCTCAATTTTTTGGTTTGTTCCCTCATGTAAATGCAGTGTATCTGCTGCTTTCCCATTTTGTGGTGAGACAAAAGGTGAACCAAATCCAGGATTAGGGAATCAGCTGTGTAAGGCTGAGTGTAAAAATGGGTAAACAATAACAATTCCTGTTTGCTGCAACTCCTGGCTCTCTCCAAATGGAATGCAAGGGCTGTGCCAAAGTCTGATAAAAATAGAAAAGAGCCAGTGTCAGAGTCTGTCCCTTGCTCTTTTTTTGGGGTGGGATCTGCATGTTAATTTATTAATGTAGCCTTTTTTGGTTCATCAGTGCAGAGACTCGTGGTTGCCTTGGAATAACACAGTGAAAGAAAATGAAGGAGCTTTAACAGCACAGAGACTTTGCTGTCTACAGACCCCACTCCACACTGGCTTTCAGAGAACCATGGAATGGTTTGGGTTGGAAGGGACATGAAAGATCATCTAATTCCAACCCTCTGCCATGGGCAGGGACACCTTCCACCATCCCAGGTTGCTCCAGCCTGGCCTTGGACACTTCCAGGGATGGAGCAGCCACAGCTTCTCTGGGAAATCCATCCCAGCCCCTCACCACCCTCACAGGGAAGAATTCCTTCCCAATATCTAATCCAAGTCTACCTTCCTTCACCTCAAAGCCATTCCCCACTGTTATCAGTGCCTGCCCTGGTAAAACCTCCCTCTCCAGCCTCCCTGTAGGGTGTGTTTGACACTCAGGGGCCACAGAAATCTCTGTCCTTCTATTGCAGCCACCCAGTTACCTCTACAGCTCAAAAATATTCCCTGATCTTTCCTGTAGGCTACCTGAGTATCTAGGAAAAGGGGAAAAATATCTTATTTTCCAAATCCTTGAAGAATGGTGTTCCTCCCCACAGAATCCTAAGAACACGTCCCTTTCTTCCAAACCTTTAGTATTCAGTGATGTTGTTGTGATCAATCTCAGTGGCTGACGCATCTGGTAATGAGCAGGAGGCATTTTCAAACCTGGTGACAAAATGGTTTGTTCAGTGCTGAGCCCTCAGAATGGACAGCTCAGGTCAGACGGACTCAAAGGAGAAATACAACAAAGATTTTGTGGGGTTTTTTTTTAAACAATGACCATAATTAATCATGAGATTAAACAAGAGCGGTGAATTATCTCTTTTTTAGGGCGTATGGTACAAGTTCCCTACAGAGCAGTGAGTGCAGGGAGAGCAGCTGGAGCTGGGATGAGCATTTCCATGCAATCCTTGACCATTTGGTGACCACCAGTGTGCGTCACCTCAAGTCTGGACACTTGGACACCATCAGCCAGGGCTGAGAAAACAGAATTATTGCACCTAATTCTCGAAGCAAACTTTTCCAGTCCTCTCACTCCAGGCCAGGTGGAATCATAGGTGCCATCCAGGTGTCCTCCAGCAGAGCTGGAGGGTGAACAGCTGCTGAAATACAAAGTTTTCCTTGAAATGAATTCCCTGTGCTCTTCACTGGCCTTAATGTCTTCCTTTGCACACTGTCAGGAATTAAATGGTAAATAGTGGCAAACCTGATTAAAGTTTAAAGGCTTCACCTGACGTTGTCTCCCTGCAGTCTGTGCTGGAGAAACAGTAAAGAAAGCTTCAGGAGGTCTTTTAATGCATTTTGAATCGTGGATTGAGTAAATGATGCTGGAATTCCTGCTTTGTTTTCAAAAGGTTGAGGACACTCAAGTGTCAGTAGCACAATTCAATTGCTTCTTGTAAAATTAAATAAAATAAAATGTACTATGAGCCTCTCGAGATCTTTTGCCATTAAGTATTTCATCACTCACCCCTGGAAATGTCAGGATTGCATTTTCTTCCCTCATCGTTTATTTTCCTGTTTGTCAGCTGGAAGTTTCTTCAGCTCGGAGAGATAAGTTTGCCACGTCCCTCCTGGTGAGTAAGTGCCAATTCACTCTCAAAGATGTAATTTGACTTTGTCATTTGTCACAAGAGCTGCCTGATTATGGGTTGTTTAAAAAGCAGCCCTGATGTCGTGCGTCGTTTCACTGATGGACAGCAGAGAGGGTTTTGGAACCTGCCAGACTGTAAAAACTTGTGTTGTTTACTCTGCATCATCGCTGCCAGCACCGTGGGAATCAGATCCCGTATATTTGTGTGACCCATGAACCCTTCGTGGTGTTAAAATCCATCTCAGCTACAAATCCATCTCTGCTACTGAATCCTGCAGCTCTGTTTAGGTTTGCTGCTTTTTTTCCCTCTTTTTATTTTGTGCAGCTCAGATGTGGTGACTGAGGCAGAGCACAGAGGTCAGGTGAGGGTAATGCTGCTTCAGTGGATGGGGGAGATCAGGGCTGTGTCCATAGAGAATCCCAGATTGGTTTGGGTTGGAAAGGACCTTAAATCCCATCCAGTGCCACCCCCTGCCATGGGCAGGGACACTTCCCACTATCCCAGGGTGCCCCAAGCTCCATCCAGCGTTCCCTTGGGCACTGCCAGGGATCCAGGGGCAGCCACAGCTCCTCTGGGAATTCCATCCCAGCCCCTTCCCACCCTCACAGGGAACGATTCCTTCCCAAAATCCCATCTATCCCTGACCTCTGGCAGTGGGAAGCCGTTCCCCCTTGTTCTGTAATTCCCTTGTCCCAAGTCCCTCTCCAGCTCTTGGAGCCCCCTCAGGCTGGGAACAGGGAGAGTGCTCTGGTTAGCAAAGTGGTTTGCTCTGGGAAGCAAAGCTCATAACTCAGGTCCTGGGATCTGCCCTGAAGGGGTCAAGCCAGAGGGCAGCAGCTCCTCCAGAGCCATAAAGACCCAGAGGATGAAGCACAGAGGAGCACTGATATCCCAAAGGGAATTAACTGTGTACCAGGGCCTCCCTACATCTCTCATGGCTCTACAAACATTGATAAATACTCTACATTTTGTGTTCCCAAGCCCAGTGTTAGCTCTAAACTTCATTCCCTAAGACAAGTGTTCTATACTGTATCTCAGGTCAAGACACAATCCACCCTCTCGAAAGTGTATTTATAAATGTAAGTATTTATATATATATTTTTATATATATATCTCTATGTATTGCTGCAGACATTTGACAGCTGCCCCCTGTACACACATGAACTCTCCCAGCATGTCCCATATGCTCTCACTGCTCCCTTATGGGAAGTATTTTTTATGGAACAAGACATGGGATCAAGGAACCCTTGGGCAGTAGGAGATGATCCTGCACAATCCAATTAACACAACCAGTGCAGAAAAAGCGGTGACGTGAGGAAGTCTTGCACCTTCCAGCTGTGCCTCCCCAGGGCCTGGAATATTGTGGCTGTTCCAGAGGGAAAATGAGAGGGACTTTGTGCTTGGCTATCCCTGATCCATAATAAACAGACATAGAAGGAGGAGCGAGTTTGTTTTCCCTCCCAAACCCCTGAATTCAGATCTCTGTGGCACCAGGAGCGTGTGTGGGCACAGGTGAGAGGTGGAAAGGTCAGGCAGCAGGAATGGGTCAGTCTGGGAACATTGCTCTGATGATTTGGATTATTTCAGACCTAATTTATGCTCTGTTTCATATTGTACCCACTTAGGATGGATGATATTTCTGGCAAATGTCTCAGCAAGCAACTATTTCCAGATTCACTGCGGGCAGCTGCAGATTTAGAAAGCTGATAAAAAACCATGGGAAGGTGAACTGAGGTTTGTTACCCATGTAAACCCAAATAATCACATTGTTTCACAAATTAATGTGATTGCCACTCCAGTTCCAGCTCCCAAGCTGTTACTGCAGTGGAATGGGTCTGGATCCCATTGCTGACATTTTTGAGATATTTGGTATTTGCCCCGAAGCCCTAGCTCTTGAAGTCATTCACTTACAATAAAATAATAATTTTCCTTTAAAAATTAAAAACCAGCCAGATAATAGTTTGAGAAGCTGGGTCTGTCTCAGGCTGTCTCATGAGTTTGTTGTCTGTCATGATTTTGTAATCCTTGGAGTTAAAAATAAGGAATTATCTCCTTCAGCAAGAGCCGAGTGTCTCTCCCGTTATCCAAATCGCAGCCAAATCCTGACATTTGCTCAGTAGGGTGGGAAAATCATTCACCACGGCCTTTCCATCACTCCCCAACCCCGAATTGTGCCATGACATTTGAGAGCGAGTGAAAAACGACCCTCCTGCTTTGTTCACTCGGGGGACTCGGAAGTGGTGGCTGCACAAGGGACATTCTGAGACAAGGACGGGGCTCCTGTGACAGGTGACACACACAGGAGAGCCACGGGGGTGGCTCTCGAAGCAGAGCACAGCTAATCCACCTTCCCTCCCTTGTTTTTAGCATAAATGGTTTTTAACATTGAATCCTCCCCTCCTCTGCTGTGTTCTGAGTCACTGGGACACATTTCAAGATTTGGGAATGGTGGAGAAATGTCGGCCCAGGGATGTCTGTGGGATCTTTGCCATTAACTGAGTTATCAACCCAGACCAACAGCACCTTTCCAGTCTGTGATTATGAAAAATGCCCTTTGTGATCAGCAAAAAACCTAAAAAACCCCTTGCCACGGAAATGTCTTGGCTGTTTATCTTCATGGCTGAAGTTCTCCCCATTCAATGGTTTAACTCACACACACACTTGTGCTCTGTGACTCAAGGAGTGCAAACATCCTCTCCCTGAGTTGGGCTCCAGAGAAAAAGCTGAGGCTTTATTCTGGGGTTTTTTTTCACTTTCATGTCTTTTTTTTCTCTCCTTCTCACTGAGAGAACACTGAAATGTTCATGTGGGGAGTCTGTGTTGGTGTGTGTTGCTGCTCTGAGCCATGTGACCCTCTGAGAGGTCACGTTCTGTCAACGGCAGAGATGGAAAAATGCACTTCATTTTTCTGGTTTATGTCTAATGAAAGTGGAGTGGCTCTCTTTGACTCCAGTTAAAAAAACTACCACAAAATAGTAATTAGAAACCAGCTGCAGACAGGATTAGAGGATTCCCTTGACAGTGTTTGTGTCAGTTCACAAGACTAATTTACTCCTTGACCACAAACACAAACACCCTCCAGCGGATCCTCTTTTTTGCTCTCTTAATCACAAGAATTATTGACAAATGCTAAAAGCCTTCCTCTCCCTTACCCAGTTTGGGATTTTTTTCCCCTGTGGCCTCCTGGCTCAGACTTTCCCTTTTTATTTCTTCCTGTTTCTGAAAGCAACACCTACACCCAGAGCTGAGCCACAGAAAATGGACCACAAACAAAGCTCTGGGATCTTGTTCTCTTCTGAGGGTTCGTTAAAATAAATCATCAATCCCAGCCCAGGACCATTTTTGCAACACCCCCAACCTTTTTTTCCATCAGTTCTGTGCACGTTTCACCTCAAAACAACCTCCAAACACTGTCTTTTATGTTGCTGGGAAGAAACCTTTTGAAGAATTCCCAGAACAACACATAAATGCCTTCCAGTTACAGGACGAGGTCTGTTCTGTCACTTGTAACACGAAAACTTTTCATCACTGGAGGCTTTCACTGATTTCTGGGCTCTTCCAGCTCTGAGACCTTCTGTATCTGTCCATCTATCTGTATATACCCTATATCCCTTTCCAGGAATTGCAAGAGGAGAACAAAGAGCCAGAAATGCAGGTTGTAATTGGGAATGCCAATTACAGAGCCCAACAAGCCCTGATTGCCCAGATGAGCTGCATCTGAGCCTCTCCCCACAAACCCACTGCCCCTTGGCCCAGGAGCTGCAGATAAGCTCAGGCTCTTCTCCTTAACCCTCTCTGAGAGATGCAGACAGGCTCAAAGTTGCTCTTTCCTGGCTCTGTTTTGTTTTGTGGTTGCCTGGTGGTCACTGGACTGTCAGTTGAAGCTGTCATCAATGCCAGCCCTGCTTGGTTCTGCTCACAGGAATGAGACCCTGACTTCTTCCAGGGGAAATCAAAGTTCTGACAACCTTGTGTGTTACAGAAGCTTTGTGAGCAGTGAGTTCACACTCCAGCATGCAGAGAAAAAGCAAATATTAGCTTCACTTATTTTCCTGCAACAGGATTATCATTTCCTGGTTTTTTTCCACAAACATCAAGCCAAGTGAGAAGAAGGTGTGTTGGATTATTGGGCTGAAGGACTTTGCACAGACCCTTTGGAATGAAACTCAGTCCAAGATAGTAAGGAAAAAAACATTCCTTACACAGACTGCAAGTGGTACCTTTACACCCCAGTTTCAATTCAGATAATTTCGTATGGCAGGGATACTCCAGTTGTTGCTCCAGTTATTTTCAGCAGCATCAGCCAACAGGGATATTGTGCCTTTCTCGATATCCTTCTGTCTCTCTTGCCCTTCCCATACCTACACCTCAAAGGTTTCTACCCTGCTTTATTATTCACTTCAGTAAACCTGGTGTTTCTTGTTTGGATGTGGCTCTTGGCTGGTAGAGTGGATGTTAATGGATGCGGGTATCTTGAAGGTGCTGTAGATCAAAGTGAAATTAATGTAGGTTTGGGGAAGTTGTGCTGCACGGAATGATGAGCACAGTTGTCTGAAGAGGTTTTTGTAGCAGTTTAAGAGTGTCAGTCTCGTGGGCAATCTGCATTGGGAGTGGTCTGGCTGATGGAATCACGGAATTATCGGCATTTAGGTTGGAAAAGACCTCTTGGATCGTTGAGTCCAACCATCCAAGTCCACCATTAAACCATGTCCCTGCATGACACCTCCACATCTGTCAAATCCCTCCAGAACTGGAACCATGTTTTGGTCTGTCCCATGGCCACAAAGCAGCAGAGCTTGTGGAAGTTCTGGCTGCCCAGCCAGGCATGCTGTGAGCTCCACCAGGGTTTCAACAAGGAGGATTTTATACATCTGGAAAGTCAGATCCCTGCTACAAGATCCTGTCAGGATCCCTTCCCTATCCCAACTAGACCTGAAAGTGGTTGTTGTCTTTTGGCAAGTGCTCTGCATCAAGATGTGCATCCTTGACTTTTCTGAAAACTTTTTTTAGTGCCACTTGTCTGTTTAATCAGTTTTTTTGACTTTAAACAAAAGCAGCAAATAGGTTTTGAAAGCCCTATTATATATGCTTTAAAAATAACCCAGTAACCCCACAAAAATAGGGAAACAAACCTCCAGAGTTTCCTTACAAGGGATCAAAGGAAGATGCAAAGCCATTCTGGAGCCCAGAAGATTTCTTAAATCCAAAGCCAATTAATTAACAACAGCTCTGTGTGGGCAACCACATTTGCAGATGAAAAGTGTGTTTAATGCGTTCTCCCAAACCCTTTTTGGGTATGTTTCAGTCATCTTGGCAAGCAGCATTCCAACATGCTGACATCCTGGCCAGCACAAGCCAGGCCCTTCAGGGCTCCTCCTTAGGAAACAGCTCCAATCCAGCACTTCCCAGTATTGATCAAGAGGAGAAATTCTGAATTTTTGGGTTTTTCATATTAGCAACAGGTTTTTGTGTGTCTTGATAAATCTTGTTAAAACCAGTAGAGGTTAATTGAAAAAGAAGTTATATGTTAAGGTTGAAAAAACAGAAAAAAAAAAAAAAAAGGGGAAAAGAAAATCCCAAAATCCTTCTTTTCATGTTTAGGTAAGGTTGTTTTTCCTTTTCTTAATTGTCCATATTGTTGCCTTACTAACTAAAGCTTCCATAAAACCTTACTTTATTTTTCCTGTACAGCATAAACCCTTTCCATAAGAAAAGCCCTGAAACTGAGCAAATAATAGATTTTAGTTTCCATGTTTGAAAAACCCGATATTTAATGGCAGAGCCCAACTCAGTGTGATGAGCCACGTCCCTCACCCTCAGCTATAGGTATGAAATTAGTATTCTGCCTTTACATCCTGGAACTGCATCAAAGGTAACTGAGCAAGGTTTAATTAAAATTCTAATTACTTCTTCATATTCCAGCAAAGCAGAACAAATCCCCAGCTTTGCTCCCCTTTGGAATGACAACTGGAGAATAAATACTCATCTCCAGCGTGGTGGCTGAGCCAGTGTTTGGCCAGCAGGCTCAATGGGTTCCCAGAAAAGGTGCAAACCAGAGAAGTATAAAATTAGTTGGAAGGATCCTCACTGCTGTCTCCTGACTGGTCAGATGAAAAATTGGATAAAAAGATTAATTTTGTTTGGAGTTGTGGTATCTCACAGGGTGAATCTCCTGATAGGAAGCTGATATTTTTTTCCTTAGAGTGGGAATCATCCGTGCTGAGCACTCCAGGAGATCTGTGAACAGCTACTTCAACCCTGAACGTATTTATATCCTGACATTTATATGTTTAAGTCACCTGGCTGCAAACATAAACACACAGACCCCTAAAGATCCTGTTCCTATAGCAGAGATGGTCACAAATATCTGCTCTAGTTCACAAAGAGGATTTTCTATGTGGAAAAATACAAGATTGTTTCCCTGGTTTTCAGAATTTTGTTTCTCATCACCAGAGACGTTTGGTCTCATTTGAGACTCGCATTTTTTTCACGCTCCCTGCTTTGTGGTGGTGAGTGTTTTGTTTTTTGACAGGTTTGCAGGAGGAAATTGTTCCCTCAGAGCTTTTCTGATCAGCATTACCACACCCAGCCACAAGCACAGCCCTCCCTGCTGGGAAGGCGCTGGAAGACACACAGGGGCTGGCTCTACTTACCAAGAGGCATTACTACAAAAAACGGGAGCCAGCAGAGGACGAAGCACCCCACAACTATTCCCAGGGTCTTGGCAGCTTTCTTTTCCCTGGAGAACTTGAGCAGGCGCACGGAGAAGTGGTGCTTGCTCTTGGGGTTGGGCGCAGAGCCGCTCGCGCCAGGCACGTTTTTGCGGTGGATGCGGAGGGTCACCTCCTCGGAATGAGATTTCTCTGTCTTCAGCCCAGAGGTCAGGCCTTTATTTTCCCTTTTGGCCACCACATAGACCCGGCAGTACATCACCAGGATGATGGTCAGGGGGAGGTAGAAGGAGCCCAGCGCCGAGAACAAGACGTAGCCGGGCTCCTCGGTGATCTGGCAGATGGTCTCATCCTCCGGGGCTGGCTCCTTCCAGCCGAAAAGGGGCCCGATGGAGATGACCAGGGACAGTGCCCAGACACACAGCAGGGCCAGGAGGCCCCTCCTCTCTGTCACTATGCTGGGGTACCTCAGCGGGTAGCTCACCCCAATGTATCGGTCGATGGAGATGATGCAGAGGCTCATGATGGAAGCAGTGCAGCAAAGCACGTCAACAGCTGCCCAGATGTTGCAGAAGATCCTCCCAAAGACCCAGTAGCCCAAAATCTCCATGGTAGCTGAGAAGGGCAGGACAGTGGAAGTCAGGAGGAGGTCAGCTACAGCCAGATTGATGATGTAATAGTGGGTGACGCTCTGGAGGTGTCTGTGGCAGGCTACGGACAGGATAACCAGGATATTACCCAAAACCCCAAAAACAATCAGCCCCCCTAGAATAACACCCAGCAAGATGGCCTTGGAAATGTTCACGGGCTCCACGGAGTGGGTGCAGTTGGAGCACTCGGAGGAGTTTCCAGGGAGGAAAGCCATGGCTGTTAATGTCCATGTGAGGCTGCTGAACTTCACCCCCCTTCCAGGCAGGAGCAGTGACAAGATCAGTTCTTGGAAGGTCCTACAGGCAACATTTGCCTGGCCTTGCTGGGGAAAAGAGTTTTGAAGAACGTCTTAGAATTGCAGCACCAGCAGCAACGAGAAAGATCCAGAAACATAATAGAAAACCTACCTTTGCTCCTGAGCTTTCACCAGTATAGCACAGTTGATACCCCCCAGTTCCAAGTCAAATTTAACTCCTTCTGCATTTTCCTTGGGGTGCACAAGTGAGGCTACACAAACCTGAGGCTGTTAATCCCACTTTCCAGGGTTACGTGATGGGAAATATTGGAGCTGCAGGTTAAAATCATTTCTGTCTTTTGGGAAAGGTTCTGTGTTTAAGGAAAGTAAATATTCCAAGGGGTCTCCAATTTAAGTTTCTCCTGAGAGGAAATCACGGATGCTTTTAATTGCCCGGTGTTAGTCCTGATTCTGGCTTAAAATTGGCTTAGAAACCTGAGTGGGTGGAGGTTGCTGCTGTGTCTGCTCAGCAATTTTGAGATACCCATCACTCCTCATCCTCAGCCCAGGGTCTGGGCTGTCAGTCAGAGCTTTCCATGTGCGGAGCACTCACGGTCGAGGTCCTGGGCTGCAAATTAAAGCTCATTTACATCAGCTCCTGGCTTGCTCTGAGGGGAAGGGTGGAGTTTGCCGTGTGCACAGGGCTGTGCTCTTGTGCTCTCTGCAGATCCTCACTCCCCTGGAGAAGACAAAAACACGAACAATGTGATTCCCAGAAGCAACACTCGCTGCTAGGGTTCCCATATAAGAATAGAGCAGGAGGCTATTTTAGGGAGCTTTCCTCAGGCTGGCTCCAGCCAGTGGAACCAACCTTTTCCAGCCCAGCATTGTTTTAACAGCAACTGAGAGATCCAGTGGGTTTTCTTTCCTGAATCTTCCCTCCTTTATGGGGATAGGCACCAATCCTAATTATCAGCTCACCTGCAGAGACCAGTTCTAGGAGAGACAGAAGCCTGCAGGACACAATTCAGGACTGCACAAACTGTGGAGCAGGTTTAGAAACCCAGAATTTAACCTCAGGTTTCTTTATTTAGCGAGACCTTTCCCCACTGAACTGTTAGTCCAGCTGAGCTGCCCATTTTGAAAATCTATAAGGAAAAGCAACTCCAAAGCCCAGCAGAAGATGTTGCAAGGAGCAAGACTCCCAGTGAGTGACACAACATTTCAGAGTGTCTGGAAGCCAAGCTCAGCCTTTGCTGACTAAATATGGAGAAAAGGTACCTCAGATGGAAAAGTGAGGATTAGCCTGGGAACCGAGACCTGGGGGGCACGGAGAGGAGCGCTGCAAGTGGGGGCTGCAAAGCCTTTCCCAACACCTCCGTGTGGATATAGAATTCCCATCCCAAATATTAATCAGCGGTGAAAAACCACCTCTGGTTTTTACAGACTGTGGCTGTAAAACCCCAGATGAGGAAGGACTCTCTAAGCGTTCTTTGGGATGAGCCCCTCAGATCGCGCTTTAGGCAGCAACAACTCTCCCATCTGCAAACTTCCATGCTGAACTTTCTGCAGGCAAAAGCATTTCAAACTCTGAAGCCCCGAAATTCCCAGTTCACAGGCAGGGAGGAGCGGGGGGAGGGGGAGATGGATAGGTATCACACTGTGGGAATTTTACTTCAGCGCACTAAAATGAAATTGGATCTTTTATTTTCTTTCCCGCCAGATGGAACAAGTTGAGGAATAATCTCAAGGAAGAAAAGGACAGATTATACTAAGCACATCCATGAAAAGTGAGTGTTGCATCGAGCATCTCTGAGCATTATAATTGCAGTCATTACAGGGTACAAACTAAGGTCATTATAGGGCTGAAAGAAAATTTAGAAATTATTAATTTGATTTTTAAGCACATGAAGAAAAACTTCCCAGCGAGTCAAGGAGATGCAGCAGAAAGGATTGACAGAGGCTTCCATGCTCAAAACCAAATAATGCCCAGCCTGTGGAGATGGCTGATGTTGGGAAGAGCAGACCCCAGGCTCCTGTGCCTGCCCCACACTCACCTCTTTAGTCTCTAGAAGGCAGCACAGCTCCTCTGAGCATCTGGGAAGGAGATTCTCAGCACAGCAGGCTCGTCTCTTCACGCAGGGATGGGATTCTGTGCCTGGAAATCCTCTGCTTTCCTCCCTTTATTTCCCCACGGGTATTTCACCAGCTGGCAGTGGGGCTGATTCCCTGTATCCCGCGGCTGTGAGGGGCTGGCTCCAGGCTCCCTGGAAGGATCCGTGCCCCGTTCAGAGCTCAGCTCCACACTGGGAAGGAGCAGCAGGAACTTTGCTGCTCTGCTGATGTAGCAGAGCAGGAGCCTTGCCATTACCGTAATTCCCCGCCACTCCCGTATTGCCCAGAAAGAAAGAGCACACTCAAATGTGGTTTAAAATCTTCTTTTTATTTTTTCCACTCAAACTCTCAGTTCCTGCAGAGACCAGAGAGTGGAAGGCAGATAACAAGCTCCTGTTTATAAGATAACATGTAATTTTGGGGATATTAAAAAGAGAATTTCCTGCAGGACAAACGGAAGAAGGAGATGAAGGCAGGACACACGGCCCGTGGATTCTGCATGGTGGGACAAAGCACAGCTGACTGGAGATGGGGGTTTAAGAAGGAAATTCCTCCAGGAGAATGTGCTGTTGAAGGGATGTTGATTTTTCACGTGGCTCTTAATTGCATTTAAAAAACCAAAAAAGTGGTCGAAGTCCCTGATGAAGAACGGATACAAAAGTGATGTCCTGAGGTGAAGGGGACACAGAGTGGGATTTCACAGCCAAAGGCCAGCAAACCCTGGAGCCTCAAGGAAGCAGTGCCTGTTCTTGCATGACAGACTCTCCACCTCCTCCTCCCGGGCAGTAACTTTGAGAGGGAAAGTTTGGGTTTTTGGGTTCAAGAGTTTCAGAGACAGAGGCAAATTTGAGTGATGCTCAGATTCCCCCAGGAGAGTACTGAAAGCAGATCTGGGCTTGTCAGCAGCCCTGATCACTGTTCCAACAAATTCAGAGTGCCTGCTTGCTTCTGGGATAGCCATTGCTACTGGAGGGAAAATTATAAAAGTAGCTCCCAGGAACATGCAATTTGTGCAGGCTGGACAAAGAGTTTGGGACAGCGTAGTGACCCTTGTGGCAGCTCCAGCTACACCATCATTTGCTGTCTGTTTGAGAGGAAAAACCCCCATGAGAGGAAACTGCAAAGTGAGGGGGCAAAAAAAAAAAAAAAAAAANAAAAAAAAAAAAAAAAAAAAAAAAAAGAATTCAAACTAATTTTGAGGAACTTGCAAACTGCAACAATGAGGTGACTTTTAAATGCTCAGCTGCTGTTTCTCCACCGTTTTCTTGGCACATGTGGTCCCCGTTCTGTTGTACATCTACAGAAGGCGTTACACTGGTTTTTGGAGGCTGCTTGGAGGTCTCTTCCTTCCCTGAGTAACAAAGGGTGCTGGGAGAGAGCAAACCCTAAATGGATGAAGGGAATCTTGAGTTACTAAAGACCCTTAAAGGCTGTGATTCAGCAGGTTTATTTTAGATGCCTATCTTCGGATGAGGCAGCTCTGTTTCCATCGATCCATTGGGAAATGAGTCTAAATGACTGGGGGGAGGGAAGGGAGCTGAACCCCACCCTGGGTTTTGTTTCTATTGGTACATAGACCTTGCCATGCTGGTGGCTTGTTCCAGGCTCTTAAATGCACCATGGAAATAAATAAATTTATATTCATGGCTTTAGTCATTAATATACTCAATATATCAGCTCATCTGTGAGTAATACCCTTGTTAAGGGACATCCCTCTGGAGTGTATGGAAGCAGAAGGAAGTGACAGCAGATTTTTTTCCCAAAATCCTCAGAAAAAAATGAATTTATTGCAGTGAGGAGCTCATACACCTGGAGAACACCAAGAGCCCGAGGTCAGGAGGGTCATTAAACACAGTGCAGAGTGTTCCCAGGAAGGGATGGACAGGGCAGGATTAGTGTCACATCAACCTTGGTGAAGCAATCTTTGTGCTTGGCTCTGGCAAGACGTTGTCTGGAGTTGTCTGTGTCCAGTTTATAAATTCTGGATTTATCAAGGTTTGGGAGAAAGCAGTGAGAGGGATGCAAGTCGAGAAAACAAACGGAGGAGCTGTTTAATCTCAAAATTTGCACCTCCAAAGACAGATGAAAGCCTGTCCGTGGGTGTTCTGAATATCCACCACTGGAATTTTCTAAGAACATATTAGGCAGGGATCCATCCCAGGGTTTTACTCAGCTTTCACCCTCTATTGAGAAAGGATGAACTGTCCCCTGGTGTTCACAGTGTCACTGAATGGTTTGGGTTGGAAGGGACATTTAAAGTCATCTAATTCCAACCCCAAAGTGTTGTCCCACCCAACATGATTTTCGAGACAGAGGCAGGTCTCTGAGGTACACGAGGAAGGAACCAAGTCCTGGATGAGCTCCTTGTTCCATCTGTGATCTTTGGCAGGTCCATTTTCTGGTGTATCTTTATCTGTGACATGGAGGAAATAATGCTTTTGTGTCCTTTGGATTCACTTGGATTCATTTCAATTCATTTGGATTTTAATCCTTCTGAGTAAGGTTTGTACCTGACTCTGCCCAGGTAGCACCCAGAAACCAGATCCTGTGCTTTCTGAGCTGTTAATTATACTCATTAGCACGAGAGGGTCCCTAGAGAGCTCCAGGCAAGCCACAGCTGCTCAGCTCTTTCTGAGCTAAAAAACGTTAAAATCAGAGCCTTAAATCCTGACTTTGGGCAGCAATTGTGTTTTCACTACAAATATCTCATCAAAAGGCCCAAATCCAATTGTTGGTGTGTCTGATGGCATTTGATGAAGTGCCATTGGTAATCTGCCCAAGTCAGTGCCAGACAATGCCAGCAGCTGCTTCAGGAGTGGAGGAACTTCTCTGAGGTGCTCCAGGCCTCGAAATTATTATTTACTTGCCTAGAAAGAAGTGAAAAGGGTTGCTTTGATGAATCATCCCTCAGATTTTAGCAAGGGTTCGACTTCTGCTTGGATAAGAAAGAAGACCCACCCAAAGGCAAGAGATGTTAAATGTTGTCTATTAAACTCGAAGCTGGACTCATTCCATTGTCTTTTAAGACTGGGACAGCCTGAAGCTTTTAGCACAGCTGAGTTGAAGATAAACTGGAAAATTCTGAGTGTTTAGAAAGGAAAAAACCCAACCCAGCACAGGGACTCAGAGTGAGCATTCAAAATGTGGATTAAAAGAAGTGTTGGGCATAAAAAAAAGCTGAAATTTTCAAACTAGGTGGATCTGTCTGTGATCTCATACTTAATTATAAGATGTCCAAGTATTAGAAGTTTCTCCATCTTGGGATTCATAGGGACCTTTTCACCATGTGCCTAAATGACTTAAGCACAGGCTAGCTAAACGAGATCCATGCTTTTGCATAAATCAAAGCAGCCTCATTAAAACTCAGGGTACCTTCTTAATTCTCAACAGATGAAGATTTGGGCCACTGGATTTTGTGTACAGCTGCAGGTCTGAAAGCTGCCTAATTACTGAGAGGAGCTGTTAAATGTTTATTTCTATGTAACTCACAACGAATTTCCTGGTTTGATTTATTACCGGATGATCTGATAAAATCGGACCATATATGGAGGACAGGGCTATTTTGTAGCCTCAAAAAGATTGATTTTACCTAGTGGTGAAATAAATCTACCCAGAGATGAGTGCTTGCCTCAGGTTTCATCCCTCCTATGCCTTGCTGCATCCTTTCCCATCCTGGCACTGCTGCTTCCCTCGGGTGAGAGCTTACGCCACTTTTCTGAGCTTTAGCTTGACATTGATCTTTAAAATGGAAAATAGTTGGGGAAAACTGAAGATGTGTCTAAATCATGCCTTTCTTGGACTCACTCAAATCCTTCCTTCAGGCTTTCATCTGCTGCCTGCCCACCTGTCAGGAGCCACAAGATCCAAAGCCCTGGAACACCTCCTTCATCCCACTGACTTGATTTCATCACCAAAGCATCCCCCTTCACCTCCCTTTCCCATTCCAACTTTTGGCAAGGCAGTGCCCCCCTTAGGGCCAGAGCTCTGACTGTGTGGCCTGTGGGGCACATCCACCTCTTTGTGCAAGGGAGTTCACAATCCATATCACAGAAATAAACCCAGAGTTCTGCTTTATCTTCCCTGGATTTGAGCTAGATTTAGGTCTGGTCCTGTGCCTCAGCACTCTCCACAGGCCTGTAGGATTTCCTTGCCATCCAGGGCACACAGTGCAGTGAATCCCTTAGGGAAACAAGGCTCTGAAAAATCCCAGGGAAGAAATTCTGTCTTTATTCTTATTCTAGAGGGGCTGGAAGCCACTGTAAGCGTGTTGTCCCATGTTGGCTGATTGTCCAGGCTCAGACCTCTCGTGCCACATGACTTTGTGTATAATTCCGTCATCCCTGCTGAGCCTCCACCTCCCTCCTGTGCTCCAACAGCAGCTTGTGTTTAAATAATCCTCCAAGCAGCTCAGCCCATAATGATGCCACATTTGATGGATGGAGCCTCTCATCTCCGAGGAGTCTGTGGTACTTAGGGACTGTAAATGCAAAGCTCGTGTCACCCACTGCCATCCCCGGGCAGCAACTGTTAGAAAAAAACTTGTTTAGGGAAAGGATGGGAAAGAATGTGCCTTTAGTGATGTATCAGTCCTTCCATAGGCACATATTTACCCATTATTTGCTTATCACCACATCTTGTCTAAGATCCCCTTGGAAGGAAAGGGGCCCGAGCTGGTGACAGCAGAAGTCAGCAGCTTGGAAAGGAATGTGGCAGCAGAGTCCTCTTGGCTGTGTGTCCCAGGGAGCAGCACTGGCGTGGGCAGCAAGGACGTCCAAAGCCCCCCAAAGTCAGAGTCAGCAGCTGGAGCTCCAGAAACGTGTCTGCTGAGCTCACTGGGCCCTTTCTCTCGTGGACAGACACTGCCATGCCGGGACAAATCAGGCTGAGGTAGGAGCCTGTCACACTGCAGGCAGCACAGGATGTTCCAGAGGAAGAGGCATTTGTAGAACAAGCCCACAAATCTACAGAAGACCAGGCAACCAACATCATACCTGTGCAAGACCTCTGGAGCTGCTGCTTTAAGCTTTCCCAGGCCAACCTGTTGCCCTGGCAGCCTCCTCGTCAGCTGATGGGTTTGGCCAGACAGAGGATGAGCCACGTCATTCCTGCCTCCTGCTGCACCCTTTGCTCCATCACCCATCTGCTCTGTTGTGTCTGAAGCACGACCCCTTCTAGCCCAGCCCTGAACGGAACAGAGCACTCTTTGTTCCTAATTAAGGTATTGCCATAACACCAACAAAGAGCTGGGCTTTATTCTTTCTCTCCTCATGGGTCCTCATGAACCTCAAATCATGGGAGGAGTTAACAGCTTCCCTGCACCTTGTACTGCAACCAAAACCATTGTCCATTTCTTCTTTAATTTGCACTAATTGCCCTAAATTAAGGCTGTCTGTAGAAATGTACTCAGTTTATGACTACAGTTTGTGTATTTGATGGGATGCCAGCAGACATAGGTGCTTGAGAGACACCAGACAGATTTTTATTCCCTTAAAGAAACAAGCTGGAGCTTTCTTCCGAAGGACGTGAGCATTTTAGTAATATGTTTTCTTCTGTCTCTTTTGTTTTTTTAAATTTTCTTTCCTGGCTCTCTGATGGTTATTACTAAAATACACACACCAATAATTCCCTTCCTCTGAGCCAGGCTCTCATGGCTGCAGAACGCAATTACCACAAATTAGCATCTCATGAAAAACAAAGAGACAACAAAAAGCCCAAAAAACCCCAACAAACCCTCCCAACTGCTTGGCATTTAAAACTCTACTTAAAACGCCAAACAGGCAACGGTGTTAATGAGATTTGCAAGGCAAAGTGGTTTTACATGTTAAGGACTTTATTTGAACACCACCAGGGGAAGGGATTCTCCTGCTCTGCCCCACTGAGGTGAGACTTCACCTGCAGAGCTGCCTGCAGATCTGGGGTCCAACATCAGGAGGATGTGGAGCTGCTGGAGAGAGTCCAGAGGAGGCCATGGAGATGGGGGTGCTCATCTGGAGAAGGGAAGGATCTAGAGAAACCTCATAGCCCCTTCCAGGGCCTAAAGAGACTCCAGGAGAGCTGGAGAGGGACTGAGGACAAGGGATGGAGGGACAGGACACAGGGAATGGCTTCCCACTGCCAGAGGGTGGGGTTAGGTGGGACATTGGGAAGGAATTCTTCTCTGTGAGGATAGTTATAAATACTAATTAAAAATGGGAAAGGCATCACAGACTATCCCATAGGCATGGATGGGTTTCTGTCTAGAGGAACAGAGGGTTTTGTGGCTGGGCCAGTAGTGTTCAGGTTCTGATTTCCTGGCAATGGAGAGACAGCCTCAGGAGTTGTCTCCTGGGTTCTGTTCCCAGTTCCCCAGCTGCCATTTATGTCGCCTGTGTTTTAAGATAGTCAGAATTTATTGTTAATGAAAACACTCTTTCTTAACATTGCATGGTTGTTATTGTTCAATAAATGCCTCCCTATTTCTGAGCTGTAAGATGTCAGCAATTCCCTTGATACCTGTTACCCTCTCCCCCCATGGCATGTGGTATTTTTCACAGCCCATACATATATATATATATACACACACATACATATATACTTTTTTTTTTCTTTTAAATAAAGTGGTCTCTGAGTTTCAGTGCAGAGTGAGGAACTGGTTTTGGCACGTGGCAAAGTGATTTGTAGAGATGTTCCGTGGTCCTTTGTGAGCTGACACGTGGTTGTTGATGTTCACATGAGAAGAGTGATCAATAGTTAACTCGTGTAAACACAGTTAACTATTAAGAGACACCAAATGTTAATTACAAAACCTAAGAAGCAGGATTCACGTTAATCTTGTCAGGATAAGGGAAGCGCAAAGAAATTTGTTGAAACCAGCACAAAAGAAATGCCGAATCATCCAACGAAGCACTACGCATGCTCCAGAAAGAAAGGTGAAAAGTGCATTGTGAGGAAGACTACTAGCCTTTATCAGAAAGACCCCCGAGGAAGAAGAGGAGCCTTCCTCAGTGCGAGCACCAGGGTGCACAGCGCATGCATGACGTGTATGTTAATGTATTAATGATCTCCGAGAAGTAATTTATATAACCGCTCCTCTCCCGAGGAATGGGATGAATATCCATGAATTTTACCCCTAATACTGGACTGTATGGAGTGCTCTGTGTGTGTTTGGAGGAATGATCCCCCACGCACCTGGCGCCGAATAAAGCAAATCCCCACTTCTCTGTTCTGTCTCTGAAGTGTCCCTTGGCCCAGTTTGGGGCGATTCACGCACAGGACTGGGCTTTGGTTTAGGTGCTCTTGATCACTCCTGGGAAGATTGTCGTAAGCCGTGCCGAGATCGACAGGCTTTCTCGACAAATCAACAGCAAAGAGACAGAAAGGTTCTTTGTGAGGAAATTCCACAGAGCAGTTTTACTCCACTACCCGTGAAGGTGCTCCACAGACAAAGACCCAGAGTAAGGGGAGGTCCAGGGTTTATATGTGGGGGCGGGGAGAGCATCAGGGACCAATGGTCTGAGAGCACAGGGGCAGTACATGGGCAGAGCTGGGGTATGGGAGGCAGTGGGGAAATAGTGAGGGAGGGGCGAGGGAATGGGGGCCAATGGGGAAGCGGGGAAGGGAGAACCTTCTGGATCAGGAGCATGTAAGGTACCGAAGGGTGGGGAGGCCAGCAAGCCAAGCGGGGAAACAGAACTGGGGTACATCAACACAATAGAACAAAGCACCCTGGGAGAAGCCCTTTCAGCCACCCTACCCTAGGGAAGGTATCTAGGGTTTTTCCTTCCAGGGGACCGTTGTGGTTTCTTTGTATAGGCTTACCAGCCTCCACAGAAGATGACCAAAATACCAAGAGTCTTTATAGCTGTTGGGTTGGAGCCTTTTCCCTGGTTTATGTTGGTCACTAGAGAGGGCCACTTCAAAGGCAGATGTGTCCTAATCATATCCTTGTGTCAGAAAATCCTCCTTCCCTCGAGCTTCAAAACCCACACATGCAGAAATACGGATTTCTCGGGCTGTTCTGTACCTTGAAACTGGTCCCAGTCTGGCTGGAGTCAGTGCCAGTGTTTTGGTCTTTATATACCAAAGAATGGACCCAAACCAAAGATCTTCCCTGCAAAATTTTTCAGACAAACAATACACAGAATTCCATGACTCAACATGAGCGAAACCCATCTCAAGCACTGGGTTTTGCAATTAAACCTTGTCCTAAAGTCAATGTGACACAAGGAGGGGAAGGAAGTGGTCACATCTCTTACTTTTAGTGCCTGGTTCTAGGCACTGTCCTAAGTACCTGGAGAAGAGGACTAACTGCTGACTAATTTAAGTTCTTGTCTCATAAACTAAAAAATCCCTTGCCAAGGACAGTGATCCAGCAAAGGTTTGAGTTTACAAAGTGTCTGTGTGGATTTTCTGAGCCTGTCTAGGGAGTGTTGCTCCTTTTGTTGCTTATTTGACTGTTGGTTTATCAGGCTGAGGAGATGAAAAATGTCCCTCTAAAACAGTACAGTTCCCAGTATCTAGGGACACACATTTTCTAAACCTTATCTCCAAAAAGCTGGGGCTCAAACACTGACTTATTTAGCAAAGAGACACAGGGGAGAAAGGAGAAGCAGTTAAATAAACAAATGAATGACTGAATGAATTAATTTATAAGCCTGTTCATTAATTCACTTAATCAGGTAAAAAACCAGTGATATCTCACCACGTGCTTTTCTGCACCTGAACTTCCTTATAAAACCAGTACCCAGGATAGTAAAAAAGGCCATACTGATTTCCCAGTGCGAGCACTGACCAAGTAATATTGCCCTGGGAAGCATAAAAACTCATATTAAATAATTTGATTTCAAATGAAAAGAGCTGCACAACTGGATTTTCCTCCTTATGTTTAGAATAATGAGGGAGACTGTCTCAGTGAAGTCTTAAACATTTTGGTGATGGAGGAACCAGAAAGGAATTGTTGTTCAGTGCATTTTTCCTTCCCACTGAGCATGCCAGGACAGAAAAGTCTCGAGTCATCAGAGCTGGCCAGAACTGCAGCAATCCTCTCAGAAATTGGGTGTCTGCAGTGATGCATGAAAAACCAAAACAAAAAAAAAATGGAACCCCAGGCAGCAAATACAAGTTTTTTGCAATTCCAAGCCTGCATGAAGGGTAATTTAAGACACTTCAGAGACAAACAAAAGAAACAGGAAGCTCTTAAGACAGGAATCAATCATTGAACTGGAAAGATGGGCAGCATCCTTATGTTCCATCCAGGGAGATCGAGCTAGGAAGGCCCTCGCTGGAGCGAGTTCGCACCTCAGTGAGTCAGTGCCAGAGAAACCTCCCTGTTTCCATAAAGGAATGTTCTGGATTATTGAAAGCTTTGTGTTGGCACCTGGCCATTGCTGAGGGGTAGCAGGAAAAGCAGGAATTCTCTCTTTAGAGACCTCAAATTGACCTGTGTGACCTTCCTGACCCCTGGTAAAAATATTCTTATCAAAATCACAGAATCATTAAGGGTTGAAAAGACCTCTGGGATCATCGAGTCCCATCTGTGACCAAACCCCACCTTGTCCCCAGCCCAGAGCACCGAGTGCCACGTCCAGGCCTTCCTTGGACACCTCCAGGGATGGGGACTCCAAACCTCCCTGGGCAGCCCCTTCCAAGAGCCCTTTCCTAGTGAGGGAGGATGAATCCCCTTTGCTATAACCCCTGAACTTGCAGATTTTATCTTCACCCCCCATTAGAGCAGAAGGAAAACCTTTCTCCAAAAGAGAATCACATCAATCCTCCAACTTTGGGATTGCACCAATGTTCCCATGCAGGCCCAGCTTTGCTCCTCTCCTTCACTCCAGGTCCAGAAATACAAACCCAAAAAGCTCTGGACAAAAGCTTCTGCTTGACAAAAACTCTTCAAACAGGCACATCACTGCACAGGAATTCACTTTCCAAATTTCATTGAGCTGAAAACGTTCTGAGAGCTGTAATTCACTCTCTGCTTCCATTCCCCTTTGGAGCATCACAGTGCACTGCGTGAACTCAGGACTAATTCTAAGCAGATGGACCTGATTTTAGTTGCCTTTTTTTTTTTTTT
>VWZW01000229.1:0-28966 GCA_013397115.1 Edolisoma coerulescens | reverse complement strand
TTTTTTTTTTTTTTTTGCCAGCTCCTCCATTTCAGTGCCAGCAAGAAACCCAGCCACACTGGGAAACATCCTTCTTTCACTTCTATACAAGGCAAACCAAAGCATTTCTGCTGGGGCATTTCTTTTTTGGCCCCTGTGAGCTAAATGGATGCTTTCAACCAGCAGCACAGCCCTCACTTCAGGTCAGTGTTTAACTGGTTCCCAAGCTTTTCTGCTGTCTCCCATCGAGCAAACAGTGGATTCCTATTTTCATGCTGCAAAAGGGTTTCCTGGCAGTCAATACTTTCTGTAGGATTGAGCTCTTAAGGGCAGACAAGTCAGGGAAGTTCCTACTACACTGAGCTGCGAGGTCGAAGCACAGACAGCAGCACGGATCCAAACATTGGTGTTGGAAACGAGGTTTTCTAGGAAAATTACCAGGTTGGACACATTAAAATAACAATAATGCCAGGAAAATCAATAGAACACAGTTTCAAAGTGGAGAAGAACACCGTTATTTCAAAGTGCTTGGGCTGCAGAGAAGTTAACATGGCTGAAATAAAAATGAAACTTTTTAGTACAGTGAAAGGAAATGTTTCAGCTTATACAGCTTATTTTCTTCTATGATTGATTCCACAAAACTCTTCGAATTTGGGGTTTTTTTGCCACCTGGCTCTGGGGTTGGCGATGTGCAAGTTCCACAAACTGAGGCAGAACAAACACCTCCTCCTACTCCCTGCATTCAGGCCAGAAGGGGGTACAGCTGCCACCAAAGCACTGCATCCTTGATGCCACCCCTTTTCTTTTCCCTCCTTGAGATGTCTGCACTGAGGGCACCTCTGCTGTGTCATGATTTGAATTATTTTAATTTCCTAAGTGTGGTACAAGCACAGAAATCAGCTCCTTTAGCCCAGAAAATGTGTCTGGCTCTTTGGGGTAGGATTTTCCATTTGTGCCCCAGCACCAGCATAGGAGTGAACACGATCCCAAACCTGCTGGGCTTTCACTGCTCACTTGTTTATACTCAAATACTCTTGATTCATTGTTCTTTGCAGGAATTGCAGAGTTTCTGGAATAAAATCTTGGAAGCCACTGATTTATAAGCAGAGATCCATTTCAGGGGTTAAAGATCCAGGGAACTGATGCTGAAATGCACAGTTGCCTTAATTTTAGCTTATATTTTGAAAGTGTAAAAATCACACCCATCACTCAGCTCTCTGGTGCCTTGCAGGAAAATAACAAATGCCATAAAACACTGGAGGCAGCTCCAGCTTTGGAATATCAGAGACTCCTCAATATTAAGCAAAACAGCCCCTATGTAATAAAATTTGACTGGGGACTGGGGGGAACCTGAGACACAGAGATTAAATAATGTCTTCTGTGAGCATAGAATTGACCCCAGACATCCCAAATAACCTCCTGCTCTGCCCTCTTGGCTTTTCCTTTCTTGTTGGTGCCACATGTCTGAGCCAGCTGTAAAACTTCTGCTGCTTTGGGTTCTCAGCAAGACTCAGAGCTGGTCTGTGCAGAATAATGACCCTGCCACAGTCCACATGGTGCCTTTAAATTCAGTGCTGGTGACCCCTGGCAAGGTACAAGGGACACTTGCTGCTGGAATTACTCCTTGGATATGTTCTTGTATTTATTTCTCCCCATATGCTACAGCATATTTCACAAATATTACATTTATTTGAGATCAAGGTAGCGAATAGTGCAGGAGTATGGGAAGAAAAGGATGAATCATAAAATGAATCACGGAGCGGTCTGGGTAAGAAACAACCTTCAGGATGATCTATTCCTATCTCCCTGCCAGGGCAGGGACACCTCCCCCTATCCCAGGTTGCTCCAAGCCCCAATGTCCAACCTGGCCTTGGGCACTTCCAGGGATCCAGGGGCAGCCACAGCTGCTCTGGGAATTCCATCCCAGCCCCTCACCATCCTCACAGGGAGGAATTTCTTCCCAATATCCCATCTATCCCTGCCCTCTGCCAGTGGGAAGCCATTCCCCCTTGTTCTGTAATTCCCTTGTCCCAAGCCCTCTCCAGCTCTCCTGGAGCCCCTTTAGGCTCTGTAAGTGGCAGTTTCTTTGAGTGATCACTCTCTCAGGCTGAGGGTATGCTGGCTTATTCCATGTAATGTGGTAAATTGGAAATGTCTTTGTTTCAAACCAAGTTGCTGCCTTGCATTTAGCTCCATTCCAAGTCTTTAAAACCAGCTGCTCATTTGTGGTCAGCTTAAATTTCACTGTAACTCCATTAGGAAAAGAAAAAAAGCGCAGAATGGGAAATAATTAAAACCCTTCTAATGTGTTAAAGGAGGGGACGACGGGGGGAGTGGAATGTCAGTGCAAGCTCCTCCAGGTTTCAGATTAACTTTATAATTTGGTGCAAATGAGAAGCCTGTCTTAGAGGTCCTGGTGGTCCCTGAATTCCCTTGTGCTGGTGGGACTGCAGTGCCTGGCTGTGGCAAACAAGGAGCTCTGACTCCTCAGGTGTTCCTCACTGCCTGCAAACCATCCAAAACCCATGGAAAGCAGCAGCAGCATAAAGAAAATCAGGTTTTTTTGTCCAAAGAACAATCCTGATGGCTGCATCATCAAAAACAGGACAGCTGCTGTTTTGATCATAAAAAAACCAGATGGACATCTCCCAGCTCTGCTCGAAGCATTATTCCCTTTGGTTTAATCTCAATTTTGCTGATGTTTGTAAAGCATTGCAAGAGGCAAGAGTTCAATTACTCCCATCTGAAATAGGACATTTATCTTTATTCCCAGCTAGGAATATTCCCAACATCTTGGGAATGCAGCCTGCACACCAAGGTAGCACATGTGATAACAAATCTCCTTCTCAGGAAGGCTGCTTCCTTTCCTGGTGCTCCAGAAGATTGCATTTCATCTGCAGGAGTGCTGAAAACAGTGTTTGGATGTTACAGTAAATATCTCCGTGGGTGGAAAACAATCCAAGCAAAACTCCTCCCTCTCTGCAGTCAAGCAGGGACTGGATCCATTCATTTACCTCGAATTCCTCTGATTTTGTAATGCAGGTTTCACTGCAGGAAATAGATAAAATGATATCCACGAGGCACATAGGAGAGAAAAGTAATGTATCCATTTTCCATTTTCATGGATTTATTGCTATTTAAAGATGCTCTCAGTGCGCTGGTGTGGTGGGGAATTATGGTTTTGCTAGTTAGCAGCCAGGCACAGCAGTGAACTCAGATCAGCCTGGCTTACCAGGGAGGCAGACTTTTATGATTATCCCAATTTTGTGTTCTGCATTCACAGATATTTCCTGACACCGACTCACCAGACTGGGAAGATGTCCAGGACTCCAAACATCAAGGTCAGGAAAGCACGTGATGAAGATGCTTGTCAAGACCTCCTGCCTGAGCTGGATTTGGCCAGGAACCCCCTAAATAAAGCAGTGACATCTCACGAAACCAGGATAATTTCTACCAGCTCAGGCCTGGCTCACATCCCGTGGAGTCAAAGTGGGTCCTGCTCATGGGCAAGGAGAGAGGGGATGGGCAAAGCAAAATGTGTTCACTGCTGTTATGGATCTTTAGACCTGAGGGAAAAAAGCTGGTTCCAAAGTTAACTGAGGGATCCATCCCTGACCTGACTTTCTCTCACCCCGAGAACTCCTCCCTTGGATGGAGCAGGACGTGGCTCAGTTTTTATTAAAGTGAGACAGTAGGAAGGGACAACAGGTCTCAGGGGGCAGCAGGGACTTGAATTGGCAACTCAAAGAGTTTTGAAAAGCCTGTGATTTAACCCCGGATGAATTCACATTTTCTGAGTAATCTTCAAAAGCAAAGCTCGCTGCCATGCAGCAGCAATGCTCCCAAATACCAGTCTTCCACAAGTACCAGTGGCTGCTGCCCAGCTCTGCCTCCAGCCAGACACGCCAGGCTGCACCAGGGCAAGGAGCAGAGCCTTGTTTTGGGAGCAAATCTGGAAATCCAGACAGCCTTGAAAATCCTGGGGGGGAGAGGATCAGGCTCCGTTGCAAAGAAAGCAGCAATTTGCAGAAAATAACTATGGATTTCTACAGCAACACTGCTGACTTCTCTTGTTCAAATCCACGGGTTTAGAAGCTGCTGTGAAGGGAAAGGGAACTGTGAAAACCAAAAGCTTTTTGCCTGCAGCAAATTTATCCAGAGGGTACATTATATCCAGAGTTTCTTCCTTCAGATAATTTGTTGGCAAAGCAAATGCAGCTTCAGCAACGTTGGACTTTGGTTCTCAGCAAAATAACTTGGCTGGTGGATCAGCCTTTGACTGTAAGTACTCCTGTCATCCCACAAAATATTTGAAATGAAGGGATGCTGGACTGTGCTTTTAGAGTTGGGTCCAACAGCCAGCTCCAAACCTGAGCAGTATCTGAGCTCTCAAGGGAAGGCCTGGCTGGATCACAGCTCAGGTCTTCAAATCTTTCTGGGGCTGATTTGGTCTTTCCCTGGTTGCTCCATGTGCTGGTGCCAGCCAGGGAATTGTATTCCTGTGAATGGTGATGTGCTTTTACTTGTAGACCCCAGTCCAGGGGAATTTTTACTGCAACAAAACCTTTTCCCACAGTTAGTTTTCCCAGGGAAAGGAAAACCTTCTTACTTGAGCTCTAGATTAGGGAAATGACCAGTAACATGGACAAAGCCTGAAAAAGGTGAAACCACGTTGTGTTAACATGAATTGATAGTATTTTTAAGAGGAGGATGGGAAAGAATTCTCTCTTTTGATGAAGAAATGATAAAAATACTTGGAAAAAGAAAGGAAGTGTTTAACTGTATGTGTAATGTATGCAAATGTGCATGTCACGCCAGAAATCAGGTGAAGGAGAAACTGTACATTCTTGAAACTTGTAGAAATCCTGCTCTTGGAACCTCCCTGATCCACGTGAAAACAGACTGGGCTTGGAGGGGCACAGGAGAGAACAACACCCACTAAAGTTCTGTGTCACTGGTTTCTGACAGGCTCTGAAATGCATCAACTGATCCACCACACCCTGATTCGGAAAAGGACTTGAACTGATAACAATTGAAAACCAAACCCAGCCATTTCGTATTTTGCTTAGTAACAGGATTTCTGGAACAGACAGCCTTGAGAGGGGCAGGATTAGGAACCTGCTCCCACCATGTAATTAAGATGTAAAAAATCATTTTTGTCAGGACTGAAGGGAAGTTCCTTCCAAATCGACCTGCCCTAAGGTCCTCGACAGCCCATCCCTCCCTGTCCCATCCTGCTGGGATCTGATCCCACATCCCCATTTGCTGCTGGGGCAGACTTTGCATCCTAATTGTCATGCTGTCAAACAATTGTATTAATTAGTGCTCCTCATCCTCCTACCCTGTGCCTGGCAGATTTCCACTGATACTTTCAGCCCATTGTGTCGTGAAGTAAAAAATGCAGCTCTGAGACAGAGAACAAGTCCTGTTGTGCACAGATTACATTTGCTGTAGATTTTTCTTTCCCAAACTGTCAGGTATCCACAAACTGTTCATATGCAGGTTTTAATTAATAGTACAGCTCAGCTCTTAAAATGCCTGTGTGACAATTTCAACCAATCTGTTTAAGGTGGGATCCCCCTTAAAAATTGGCCCAAGTTTCTAATAATTTCTAAGAGCAACTTCCTTTCTGTAAGTAAAGAGAACTATTTTTCTTCCAAACTCTTTCTATCAGTAGATATTGATCACTTAACCAAGCCAGCCTTTCAGCTGTGAAAGGCCTTTGATTAAAATTTCCCTTGGCAGTGCCTTGGATTAGATATTTTATCATCATCATGAATACTTAACCCCCATCATGAAAAAAAAAGGAAATGAAATGAGAAGCAGGAACCTGATGGAAGAAGTGGAAAATTGTGTATTAAATGCCAGACACACTCTTAGATACTCCTGGCCCACTTTACATATTGCATAGTCAGTTAAAAGAAAATCTCAGGGCTAAGAAGAGTCTATTTAATTTAAGCATTCTGAGTAGCACCTGTAAATCTTACTGGCTTTGTTAAGAGGCTGCAGATTTTCTGCTCTGTTCTTGTGGTAATTGGAATTCTCTCTCTGCCTCAAAATCTGGGATGGTTTTGAATAGCAAACAACCTGTCCACCACAAAATCAGCTCTGATACAGCTGGAGTGCCAGCTTTCTCCTTGTTTTTACTGGAAAATTCCCCACCACATGGGGAGAGAGCTGATATTCCGGGTAAATGCCACTGCAGATGAGTCAGCTGCAGAGGAGGGGAGCACAGCTCAAGTAACTTTCTGTAGAGAGAAAAAAAAAAGTCTTTCAAGATTCAACAAAAAGGCAGAAGGCAGCACTTTATTTAGCAGGGAGGCAGCAGTGATGATCGGAGCTGAAATTTAGTGGTGAGGGAGCAGGGAAGACCAGAGATGACAAAGGAAGATGGGGGATTTTGTGTTATAACCAGGAAAAAATTGGATCTATTGCAAGTGATCCATTCTGGCCCTGATAAAGTCTATCAGTGGCTGGTTTAACCCTTTCTTATGAGGTTCTTTAATCTGTGTCAGCAAGGAGCTCTTTGGGGGACAATCCCACTCTAATGCCACAGTGGGTTTGGTTGTGTGTTTCTCTAAAACAACACCCATTTTTAAGTTAATGATGCAGAGTTGCAGCCACGGTCATTCAGAGAAAATGAAAGAGGAAGAGCAGCAGTGCTAAGACCAGGTGGTTTCAAACCCACAAGATTCAATGCTGATTTATATGTCCCCCTGGGCAGCAATAAGAAGCCAACAGCTGACTCAGAGTTTCTTGTTAAGGAGCATTTGAGTGTCTAATTCTCATATCTGTGGATAAAACTTCATTGTAAAGGAAGAGGTCAAGGGATGCACAAGCCAGAATTTCCTATTAAATGCCACTGTAAGGTGAGCTTTAAGTAGAGTTGTGTCTGCAGAATGGCTGTGGCTAGGGGCAGGGTATTTTTGAATCCCACTCCTAGCAGCGTTATTCCCAGTGGGTTTTCAAGATAGATGGATGGAGAGCTATGCTGGCAGAATTACACCCCTGAAAGGTTAAACCTGTCAGAATGCAACCTGAAACACAGAGCATAAACTCTGCCCTTTACTGAGGTAAATATTTATTGGCCCCTGCAACAGCAACATGCCCAGGGTGCTCCCAAATTCCTGCAGAAGATGTGGAAGCAGCAACAACAGCAGGAGCAGAAGCTGCCCAGACTTTTCATTTGTTCCTCTCCCCATTTCAGCTCCCAGCTTACAATGTCTTGATGATAGCCCAGCCACAAACAAGCTGGCTGTTCATCCAGCGTGAAATGATTTTTTGAATTTGTATCCATTATCTGAGGCAGAAAAGACCCCGCTCTCCCTGTTCGCTGTGCCAGCAAAGAGCTCCCAGTAATACCAGGATGATTGGAAAAGAAAGCTGGGTCTGGCTTTGTTTTGCTAACTCTGTGGAGCTGCTTTGCAGCTTCTTCAGGATGTTTGTTGGCCTCATTTTCTTTCTGCTGATTATTTGGGTATCATGGTCTCATCTAAAGCAATAGATAAAAGAGTTTAAGTCGTTTAGAACTCGTTAACGACGGACATTCAGTTGGTTTCTGATTCCTTAGCAGGAAAACCAGAAGTGCTGCAGGAAACGCTTTGCAGACCTCAGTATTCTTCGAGGCAGCAGAATTCCTGCAGCCACATTCCAGCTGAAGACACAACTGGCAGGTACTTCCATGCCTTCCCAAGCTTATCCCTGAATGGATGAGGCTGGAAGGGACCACTGGTGGCTTGTAGTCTGCTCTGCTCAAGATTACATTTCTCAGGGTTGTGTCATAGGACTGTGGCACGGGATAAAGGCTGGGTAATGATGTCACAGTGGTAGTGTCCACCTCAGATAAAAGAAGTCTTTAGCAGAAGAACTGACCTTTTAAAGAAGTTCTTCAATTCTGTTCTCTTCCATTTAACTGCTGCTTGCACACAGATGAACTTCTGGTTAATTCTTAGTCCTGATGGTGGCAGTTGAATAATTGTGGTGTGTGTGTGGAGACTTGTCCTTTGAGGTTAAAGCATGTCAGTGAGGCAACTATAACGAATTCTGTTTTAGTGGTTATTTTCAATTGTAAGTGTAAAAAACCCTCTTCTTTTATTGATAATTCACTTAATGGCAAGCCATAGGCAAACTCATTAATATATAATGTAAATTAAAATAACTCTTTGATTTCCTTTGTTGGAAAAGATTGATCTAAATGTGGCATTTTAATCTTATTTGGAACTATGGATGCCTTGATCCTGCAATGAAATCCTCTTACAACCTTGTAATGCATCAGTATTGAGTTGCTATAGACTGAAAAACATTGCACAGTGCCAGATGTTTGTGAAGCTGCCAGAATCAGAAGGGATTATCAGCCTTTAACAACAGAAGTCAGGGAATCCCAGAATGGTTGGAGTGCAAAGGGATCTTAAAGCTCATCCAGTGCCACCCCTGCCACGGGCAGGGACACCTTCCACTGCCCCAGGGTGCTCCGAGCCCTGTCCAACCCGGCCTTGGACACTTCAGGGATCCAGGGGCAGCCACAATCTGTTCCAGTAGTTCCCCCTGGATGGTTGGGTCGTGGAACAGGTTCTTTTCTGAAGATGGAGAAACATGGGTACAGCCCCAGCCCTTCTGCAGCAAAGCAGGAAGGAAATGAAATTTCATCCCCAGTGCCCCATTCTAATTTCCACAGCCTGCTGTTCCTCAGGCTCCTCTGGGACATCTCCTGGTGACAGGAGAAGATGCCAAGAGCCCAGATGGAGCCGTTGATTCCTTTCACTGCTGACAACAATGAAATTACCAACTCTCGTCCATTATGTATAGGAAGGGCTTTCACCAGGGCTCCTGTGGGGCCAGCAGAAGCTTCCAAGTAAGAGGAAAGATGTGTGCTAACGTCTTTACAAACAACTTAACGGGTGTTAACGTCTTTGAAATGGGTCTTAATGTCTCTACTGAAATGGGTCCTGAAATAGACAGGGGTCTGCACAAGCCTGAACTTCTGAACTTTGGGGTAAAACAGTGGGTTCAAGGGGGGATATGGGGTAGGTGGTTCGGGAAGGCTGTACCTTCCCAGTACCTCAGCCAGTGGGGAAAGGAGGAGGGCAACATGCCGCCTGGCAGTCAGGATAAAAGGGAGGCTGTGCCCTCCGAAACCTCCAGAGAGAAAACCCGCGGGTGTGTGCCCTGGTGGACTCTCTCCCTTTATTTGAATAAAGTTGAAGGACTCCTCTGTCTCCTTTTTGGACATAAATCTCTGGTGCTGGTCAATTTTCCTGACACAAGCACTGAACGGCCACAGCTCTCCCATGTCCCTGGGTGCTGATCAGTCCCCACCACGCTGGGAACTGCCCGTGCTGGACCTGTGTTGCGGCGGGTGGAGATGGTGAGGGGAACCACAACCTTCCAAAAGCGTCTCCAACACGGAGCCGTTCGGTGGCCACCTCCCAGGCACACACTCAGTNGGAACAAAGGCCAAAGGGAGAGCGGGGAAGGGAGAACTTTCTGGGACACAGACATATACGGGAGAAAGGGGCAGGGAGGCCAATGGGGGGAACAGAACCGGGGGTACATTGGCATAATGAAACAAAGACCCTTAGGAGAAGCTGTTTCATTCTCCCAAACTTTCTAAGGGGTGTCACGGGCCACCACAGACCTGCAGGGGCTGGGGCCTGATGAACCAGCAGAGCCCAAATGATTCATGTCCTCTGAGCTGCCACAGAACAAACATTATCACCCCCAGAGCCCCACACCAACAAAGGGGTTGTCTTTGGAGGCAAAGGACACCTGCTGTCATTAGAGTGGGACGCAGATGGGACATATTGTACCCAGGCTGGCTGTCCCTGATTGCAGTGTGTGCTGTTTTCATTACATTCAGATAAGCTGCCTTTTGGTGACAAATATTCAAAGCCTCCTTCAAAGCTCAGCACCTCATTTCTGTGGTTTTCACAAGCACAAAGTTCTGAAATAAGCAGGTTTCACCCTGGCTCTGAATGTCCTGCAGAGGTGAAGCCCGGAGTAACTCGGCAGGGAGCCAGAAATTCAGAATTTACCATTATTTGAGATGGACTGCCTCTGCATTATATATTCTAGCAATATGTGACAAGAGCTCCTTTTTCTGGCACAATTGAAACCTAAAATCGACAAGAAGCCAGATGTTAATGCAGATTCCCATTACCTTTACTTTATTCTTATATTATTGTCATTGTTTTGTATTATTCTCATCCCAGTCTCCAGATGGTTTGCAACAGGAGGAGCTGCACCCTCTTTTTTCTACATTTTGTTAATAATATCTGTAAAAGTGAGAAAAAACCATTGATTTAACTCAGTCACTTCCATCTGTATCTCTGTACAGCTCCTTAAGGATATGCAATTTAACTTTTCCATCCCTTCCAGGGATGGTGCAATGTTTTTCCCTTTCTACAAATTATTTGGCAAGTCTGAATGTAAACATATGAAGATGCTTTAATTATCTTCTCTGAGGCATCCTAAAGCTTGTCCTATTCCAGAGAGATGGAGGAAGCCCATTTTGGGAACAGTAGTAGGACCAATAATTTGCAGTTTATTCCCGTTGATCTTTAGGAACTGCAGCATCTGGAAAATCCAGTGCCTGATACAGAAAATTGGCAGGGAGATTTTTCTTGTAATTTAGAATAAATTGTCAACGAGATGAATATGAAAAAATCCATTAAAGGATTCAAAACTAGTTTGTTGTCTCGGTTTTACCTCTGCACGTTGGTATGAGGTTAAAAAATTTCTGAGATCATTTAAGAGTCGTGGCTTAATTGGAGGAAGACTGAAGTTTAAAATGGAATTATTTATCTGCAGACTTAAATTGGACAATGTGGAGAAATCCTTCGAGTTACAAAGAGAAAAAAATTGGAAGCAATTCCCTGCAAAAAAATTGCAAACTTTGGAGGCAGGGAGGGAGAGCAGGGAGTAATCTCTTCCAACAGTGTTTGAGGAGGGATGTGCTTATTGAAAAGTAACTTTAAGGCATCACAAAAGACAATCACAGGAGCTGTTTTTGTATCTCCTATTCAAAAATCTCCACCACAGCACAACCCATTGATGTATCTGGGTGGTGAAGTGCTTTTAAAGTCCCTCTCACTTAGTTTCCCTCAAGTGCCTGAGCAGAGGAGCTGAGAATGAAGTGGATCAAGGCTCTGCTGTGGGGATTGGGAGAGATGAAAGGATGGGCTGGACCTCCCTTGAGAGAGCTAAGAAAGAGTTGTTCAGCAGGTATTTATGGCACGCTGGTGCCTTTTTAGTGGGAAGAAGTTTAAGTAAACATAAATGCACTCTATGATTCTTTGATGCTGCCAGTGTGAGAACCAATCCCTCTTCACTGCACAGATGCCTTAAAGATTTTAATAGAAAGCATGGAAGAGTTGCAGGGAGAGATTGAATATGTTCAAACAGGGAGAAAAATGAGACAATTCCTTTTTCCTCCTACTCCACCAAAGGTCACTCACCCATTCTGATCCAGTTTCCCATTTTGCTCTTAGACTGCAACATGTTCCTCCTCTGGCCTCCAACCCACCTCCAACCCCTTCTAGGGAGGCCTAATTGGGGTTTTTTGGAGTCTAACCTGAAACACGCCCAAGTTAAAATCTCTCTTTGACTTGAGTTTGAAAGGAATGAGAAGGAGGTGTCTTTACAAACAAACTGCGGGCCTGCTGAAGATAAAGCCAGATACTGAAAGGTAAAAGAAGCAATGGGAGGAACCATAAATTCCATAGGAATGCCACTAATTGACACAGACTGTTACTCACTCAAGACTGCTTAAATCCCTGGACTTAGAGAAAAAGAGCAAGGAAAAAGAAAAAAGGGGGGTTTACATTAGAAGGGGGTCTGTATCAGGTGATTCGGGAGGCCTGTACCTCTCAAGTACCTCAGCCAGTGGGGAAAGAGAGAGGGAAATGCGGCCGGGAAATTCGGATAAAAAGGAGGCTGCGCCCTCTGACAATTTGAGAGACCCCAGGGGAATGCCCCATGGCCTCTCCCTTAATTCGAATAAAGTAACAGGACTCCTCTGTCTCCTTTTGGACATAAACCTCTGGTGTTTGCGGGTTAATTTTCCTGACAAGTTCCTTCTCTGGCCATATCCAGTCCTTTCTAGAGAGGCCTAATTTAGTTTTTTGGAGTCTGACCTCAAACAAGGCCAAGTTAAAATCTTTTCTCTTTGACTTCAGTATCTGCTCCATGAGATCCTTCAAACCCAGCCCTGCTCCCAGTTCTGCTGCATTGATGGAAATTCATTGACTGCAGTTCAGTTGGGAGAAGGATGCTGTCGTAGAATAAGAACTAAATCAAGGCATCAGCGATGAAACTGAAAAAATAAACTTTGGTGTGAAAGTCCACTTCAGCCAGGGGTTGCGCAAACATTCTCATGAAAAGCAAAGCATGAAGGGAACAAGGAAAATAAACTCTCTAGCAGTTGTCTCAGCAGCTTCAGGCACTGGGTCCTGTGATTCCATGAACAACAGAGAACCAAAAATATTTACTAATCTTGTTTTGAAGTATTTAATTATGTCCAGCTGTGATTTAAAGAGAACATGCTGGTATGTAATGTCTCACGGAGAGAAAATTTACTCTTTATCTCACCAGCAGGTATTTTATTTCCATGAACCCCGTGTCAGCAGCACGAAGGCATTTCTGATCCATAGAAATTCCCAGGAGGAGTTAGTGCCACAAACAGCGGGAGCCCGGGCAGCAGCGGGAGCAGGGGAGCAGCATGCTCTTCCCATGTTCCATTGGTGGCTCTGATGACAAGTCTTTGGCATCCTGGGACACTTCCTGGAGCCAAGAGACCATGGGCAAACTTCACTGTTTCTATTTCTGTGATCTGTAGTTTTTTGGGCCTTTTTTAAAAACAATTTCATGCTCCTTTTTCTGATGGAGCAAAGCTTTGTTCTTTCGTAGTCAGACTTTCCTTGTTGGTTTTCTGGAACCTGACATGGCTCAGGCAGATCCAAGGGCTCAGAATGTGAGCTCCGTTATTTACCATAAAACAAGAGGAAAAGCACATGTGACACCCTCATTCCCATAGCTGTTCTGGCATCAAGGGATTAATTATGAGCCATCCTGACTGCCTGACAGTAAAATCCTCAAGAATTACCTTCTTCAATAAATTACTGAAATGTGAAAATGATTTGCTATAATCTCAGAATGCCTTGGCATTACAATATAAAATTTAATAGTAATTCCTTGCACTTTCTGTTCTATGGATGAGAGATGCTTTGTAAACATAAAAGGGCATTTATTTCCAAAGATCTCCATGTGATGAGTGCAAGGCACCTCTCAGGCTGGAGGGCTCTGGAGGCATGTTTCTTTTCCTTCTGTGGCAAGCAGACCCACAAGCAGCTCACCCAGTGCTCCAAGAGCACAGCCTTTTCCATATTATGCAGCTGGACAAAGGAAGAACTTGAAGATTGAAGGATTTATCTGTGTTTTGTCAGCAGAGGACTGAGAGAAACACACCAAGCACAAGTTAAACCAACATGTCCATCTCCCTAGGCAGAATTTTTTTCCCTGTCATGGATTTCCCTGTTCAATTCCAGGTAATTTGAGCAATAAGATACTTGACTCCCTTGGGAATTGTGAATACAGGGGACCTGACAACCAATTTATTTACTTATGCTGGAAGAGTTCTGCTGTTCCTTTAAGGGGTGTACAAATTTCCTTGTCTCCATGCAGCAGATTTTTTGTAGCACAGATTTAATGTTGGACCTCTTAATATGAAGAACAAGGTTTTGTGTCTACAATAAAGACATTTTACAGCATCTCAAAGATTTCAGTCACTAGAAAGTAACAGAATCATGCAAGGGGAGCACAGGCTACCTGACCTGCTCCTGGTCCTAACTTGACTTAGCATTAGTGAAAAATTTTCACATCTTTATATTAACAGAGCAATTCCAGTGACAATGATTGAGCCAATCTGTTCAGCCCTGACAGTGAGAAACCTCTCCTCTGCCTGCAGGGGCAATTAGGGTAATTATACACATGTCAATTAAATGAGGGAAAGAATAAATCAGTGTCAGTACCCTAAACCACAGCCCATTTCTTCCATCATCTCAAGTAACTTTTTTTATCAACATCCTTTGCATTTATTGATATCTTTTAGTCCTCAAATCTCCTGCTTTGTCCATAGAGGGTTCAAAGTCTTGGTTTTGAAAGAAAACACCCCAATTTTTCATCAAGAGCTGTGAGAGCTTGTGCATGGCCTGCCCAAGTGCCACTTCATGCCAGAAAACAGCCCAGAAACACAAAACACATTTTCTAGGATCCTCTTAAAAACTGTACCCTAAACTGGGGGTTTGGATAAATAAATCCACAATTTTCTCATATATCTCTCTTTCTGTTTGTGCTGTTCTAGTAGGTGTGAGGAACTGCTGGCAGAGTTTGGAGGCTGCAAAGGCTCTGAATGCCTGCAAACGAGGCACAGTGTGCAATTCACAGGTCTTAAATAAAACCCTGAGCTGGTGACACAGAGCATTTCACCAAACGAGTCAGTCACAGCTCAGAGACCTCCAAGGAGCCAAACATTGGTATTTGCACTTCCAAATCTATGCAAATCAGGAAAGGATTCTTTTTTCTTTATTATTAATTCTTTTACTGAGAATGTCTGCATTTCTCAAGTTCAAAATGAGTGAAAAAACCTCTTTTCTGGCTGGTGCATTATGGAAACCCCTTGGATGTGACACACAAACCTGATTCTTACTGGGCTGAGCCTCAGACAGAGGGGATCTCATGAAATTTGCTAAAATAAATCAAGAATCTTCAGAATTGCTGGAAGAGCAACCTTGCTTAAGGAAACAAAAGAAATACAGAGATTAGCAGGGAAAAAAAAGCCAAATTGTAATGAACCTGGATTTATTGAAATGTATGCAATTGATTTCAGCGGGAGCAGCAGTTGGCTCGGAATAGACCTGATTAATTAACAATAATGATATTTTGGCAGACTCCTCCAAAGTCCCAGAGGAGCAGTCCGTGCAATTACTGCTGCAAAATCATCATAAATATTTGGCTGCATTTGTTTTATGAAATGAAAAGGCTGTAGAGAGCTAATGGATTGGGGGAGCCCTTTGTGCAGAAGAGGGACCATGATTAAGCACCAGAGTGCCGTGGACAAAGAATGTGACATCACAGAAGCCCATGGCAAAATTCCACCTGTTTCTGTAGGATGAGGTTTCACCTTCGATGGTTTGCAAAGGTGGGAACTTTTGCCCAGTGGCAGCTTTGTGCCAGCACCTGATCAGCAAACACATCTGTTCAGCTTGTCTAGACCTTCAGCTGCCTTGTGAACTGAAATTCGCAAATCCCTCCTGCTCTGGGTTCTGATTGAAATTCTGTGAGTGTTTTAGCTTGCAGCCTGGAGAAACAACAAAATAAAAGGGAAAACAAACCTGAGTAATGGAATTGAAGTGATGGAAGAGGGGAAAACTTCTGGCTATTTTAAGGAAGCTTTTGGTTTCTTTTTTTTTTCTACAGCCTGCTAAGGGTTAGTTGCTGGGACTACTGACCACAGGTGGAAAAAATAAATTATTACCAGACTTCTTAATAATATAAACCATTTCTAGGCTTGGAAGTCTATTTAGGAGTAGCTGATTAAGCATGTGTCTTGTGACCTGTGCTCCCTAAAATGAACATACTGCTGTTGTTTCATTGACCCTTTTTATCTTGGATAAATCAGAGCATCTCACCTCTGTGCCTCACCTCAACCCATCTCCTCCTGAGAGAATGAGATCCAAACCATCCTGGATATATGTAGCAGTGACAGAGGAATGGCCAGGAATTCCTCTCCTCCTCTTTCCCCAAATCCAGGATTCCACCCCTGCCAGGCTCCTGCCTCAGGCTGTGACCCTTCCGTGTCTGGCCCATTTTTGCAGCAGTAATTTGGGATGGATGATGCTGTTGGTCTCCATTGCTCAGATAAAGCCCCATTTATTTCCCATCTCATTGGCTCTGAGGGATAATTGGAACACAGTCCTACAGTTTGGCTCTTTATAAATACCAGTGATAGTGGAGAATATTGCCTTTTGAATTATATTTATGCTCATGTCTGAATTATATTACATTGAACATGTTTTGGTACCCTCCCAGTGTGTTGTAACTCCACCAGCAGGGAGCTGCCAACTCTGTTGTCTCATGATTGACCTACTGTGGGATTAGATCAGGGAAAAATCAGAGAGCCCAAGATATCCAAGACTAACACCTTCAAAATGCTCCTGGAATTCCTTTTAGGTAACCACAAATATCCTTACTGATATTTTAACTGACTTTCAGGAACAATGCAATATTAATTAATATTTTGCCTAAAGAGTTTGGGACATTTGATACCATGACTTGTTCACCTCTAGATCATGGTAAAAGTAAGGAAGAGGACCCTGTGACAGGACAAAATTTCTCATCTTCTCAGGGGGGAAAGCAAAAAACAAGGGGGTAAGAAATCAAAGAAATGTAGAGGCTGCTAATGAAGAAAATCATAGAGCCTCTTTGGAGGCTGTAAAGAGCTTTAAATCAAGGCAGGATATTGGTGTGGAGATCACTGATATAATTTTCTGTCTGCATTTTGAGACAGTGATGCCTTGCTTGTGATGGCTGCTGTGCCATGTAATAAAAACTCTCCATCTCATGCTTCAGCACAGTTCACTGTCCAGCACAAATTATACCCAAACGTGCTGAGACAGGCAGCAGAGACAGGGAAGCAGAGCGATACTATAAAAAAAGCTATTTGTTAAAAGTGGTATTGATCTCCCTCTGATTTCCTACGCATAACTTGCTCAGGCTCCCTCTGCAAATGTTTATCCCATTAATACATCTGCCTGGAACATTTACTGCCAGTTTGTGACAGTTCAAGGCAGTGAAAGCCATGAGCAATGTGATGTGGGCTCAGCCTTTACAACAAACTAATCACTTGTGACTGCAAGGCAAGCGAGGGTGTTAATTACCACCAGTATTAACTTTTGATCCCTGTTATGGAGAAGATTGCAATAAACCCCGCTCTGACCTCGCTGTCTTCGAAGAGGAAAGGCTTTTGGAGGCTGATTCTTCAGCTGCAAAACTTTCTGAGTGGTTCATGCATCAGCATATCCACCGGGATAAAGGATGTTGATTAATTGATTAAATCTTGCTATTAGTGCTCTGAGACTTCACAAAAATGCATATTGAAGAGGAGAACTTCATCAAAATAATCACGGATACAGTATTTAATCTGTTCTATCTGCCCAGGAATGATGAAGACTTCCCAACAAATCCTGCTGGGCTGGTGGGGATTTGGTATTTGGCATTTTTACAGCTCGGCCATCTCTCAGCACTTACCCTGGTGTGTATGTGCTCGTCATGGTGACATGCCCTGCTCCTGGAGTCTAAAATGAGCAAGATCCTATTAGCAGTGGGAACTGAGCGTGACTGGGGAGAGAATTGGAGGTGATCCAGTCATGCTAATAATACTTTTTGCTTGGAGACAATAACAATGCAGTTATGTTAATTTTTTGCTTGGCATATCCAGTGTGCCACAATGATGGCCATAAGTGTTTTTACGAGGGCTTAATGCACACACTGGGGTTCTGCAAAGCAGCTGCCAGAGTTAAGTGGAGGACAAATCAGATGGTTAATCAGCATGTGAATGCACGAGGAGCCCTGTCTGCAGACCAGGCACTGCTATTTTTAAACCCCTGGAGAGCTCTGCCACCAGATGGGCTTTTTTTTGAGCTGTGAGTACTCCTCAGAGCAGTTTGGGTTGGGCCTTACACGTCTGTAGTAACTTTGTGAATACCCTTCTGCAACTGCTTGGCCTGGCTCCTCATTTTTTAGGTAGGGATCGATCAAGACTAAGGAAGGTTGGATGGAGCTTGGGCCTGCAGAGGATATTTGGCCTCGTTTTACCTGTCCTGACCCTTGGGATACATCAGGAATAGTTCAGAATGAGATGCACCAGCCCTGGAAGTGTCCAAGGCCACGCTGGACTGGGCTTGGAGCAGCCTGGGATAGTGGAAGGTGTCCCTGCCCATGTTATGAGATGATCCTCAAGCTCCCTTCTAACCCAAACCATGCCATGATTCTAAGTATTTAAAGATGCAAACTCACTGATTTTGGAAGTTAAACACCTGGATGTGAATGCAGTTTCTGCATCCCTTTGTGAGCCTGGATTTTTAACCTCCAGTTAATTCCTGGAAGTAAATAAACCACTTACAGCTTGAGGTTATTTGGAAACTGCTAAGTGGGGTTTTGTCATATTTAATTTAAACTTGACCAAAACATATACAGACTCAAGAGATAGGATGTTAGAAGGGAGTTGAAGGTGAAAACATCTGTTATTCAGTAATTTTTCTTCCTGTATCTCTAATGTGTTAATTTTTCTCCCTGCTCCTAAATAAATAGGGGAGACAATTTCCATTAAAAGTGGCTGAGCTGGAAGGGTGAGTGGAGGGTTTTCTACTCTGAAATCTAAATTCTTTAGTCTTCAAAATCACTGCCCAAGTGCTCAGTTGTCTCATGTTCCACCTCCATGACCATATTATCTTCTAAAACATCTGCAGTGACTTTATTGTTACTGGGAAATATCATAATTATCCTCTAGCAAACTTCCCTAGGACTTCATCTCTACTCTGAGCAAGACAATAATATTTACTCTCAGCAAAACAAAATCTCGTCAAGAATTTTCACATTTCCTCTGACCATTAATTAAGCTTGAAGAGCACTTACCAGCACTACTATTAGCACTTCATGCCTGTCTAAACCTACAGAGAAGGAAGTGAAGAGAGCAATTTGATATATTGTGAAATAGATGCGCAGCGAGGAGAAGATGATACAGAAACATGAATACAACTAACAGAAAACTTTTTTTTCTGCTTTGATCAAGAACTAGAGGCTTCTGGTAAATACTCAGAATATATTTGCATTTGTTGTATACTCAAAATGCACCACAGCATCCTTCCAGTTATTCCTTTTTCCACTGAAATAATTACTGGAGCAGAACTTCAGCATGTCATGTGAACATCATTAGCACTCATGCTTCCTTCTGGGATACGGAGGGATTTTTTTCCTTCTTTTCTTTGTTTTCTCTGTTTCCCCTTTCTCCCAGGAATACCATTTCTGTTTGATGTGCTATGTTCATTCCCACGAAGAGTTTGGGTTCTGAGAAGCTGACATTTTCCAACAGAAACCCATTCCATGAGAAAATCTCCAAGCCAGTCCTTTCTGTAACTACATCCAGTCTGCCTCCCGTGGGCTCAGATCCAGCAGCAATCACACAAATATCAACAAAGCTTCACAAGCTCTTCCAGCCCAGCCCACTCCTGTAGCCAAGGTTTATATAAAATTTAATATAGAGAGACATTTCTGCTTTTTTTGGGATGCTACAGTGCTGTCCCTCTGTGGCCACCAATGACTGATGGATTTAAATCTAAAATTTGATTTAAAATTAAAGTTCAAATGAAATTTAAAATTTAATTTCAAATCAAATTTCAAATTTAATCTAAAAATACATTTATTTTTATTATAAAGCTCTCTCCCAATGGATACAGGTATAAAGAAACCACTCTGCAAACACAACATGGAAAAGGTGTTATTTATTTTACTGACAGTTCCTGCCAACTTTGTCCCCCTGGTCCCAGGTTTAAGCTCATTTGATGGTTTTGAGGAAAGATAAGGAATTGAGGACTGTAGGTGTCTTTGGCTCATAACAAATGACCAAAAGAACAGAAGGAAAAGATTGTCTGGCAGTGAAAATGCTTTATGAAGGAAATATTTAAAATAAGTGGGGTGAATTTCAAATGGATACTTGTGGCACAACTACTGACTTTATTGGAAGCAGTTTGTTTTATAGCTTGCATTGATTCTTGAGTGTCCTGGAACATTCTTTGTTTTCTCATCGGGAGTGTGCACTGTAGCAAAACCACACTGAAATTTGCTCTTCCCCAGCAGACATCCCTACTGCAGGGAGAAAACGGAAAAAAAAAGGCAGAAATTCCCATCAGTTCAGAGCAAATGCTTTCCTTTGTATTTGCAAAACAAAAGCATTGTCTAGAAATTTGCAGCACAGGATTCTGAGAATGAAAAATTATGTATTATGCATACAAAAGTCTGCCACAATGACAGCAACTCTTGTTAAATTTCTTTTGTCAGGGAGACAAAAATTGTCTAAGTTGCCTCACTATTTTATTAGGAAATGAAAAACAAATATCGAAGTGGTTTTTCTTTTCCAGTTGTATTGTAAGTGGAGTTAAATACATTGAAAAGGCAAACATGGTTTGATTGATGTGTATTATATCTCCCTATTTCTCTATATTTCCCTATTCACATCACATTTTGTTCTTCTGATTTTGACCTGGGTTCTTTCCTTAATGCTCAATATTTTTGTAGGGAAAAGACACCCTCCTTCCCCAGCTGTCATCTGCAAATCCCAAAGGAGAACTGTCTCCTTCTGATGAACCTGATGATCACCACAGACCTCTCCATCTGGGCTGCAGTTCTGGCACATATTCAGGTGTGAGGTAGACTTGAAGCATTTGAAATTCTCAGACAAAAACAAGTGGACAAAGCCGGCTTAGGTACAGGAATAATTTTAGCAAAGACTGGGGTAACTACACACTCCTGTACTAAAAATAGAAATAACTTCTCCTTCAAACCTTTAGTTCGTTTTCCTAGTGCAGAAGTGGGGCAGGAAGGGAGCCGTGTTACCAGTCAGTCCTAGGGCTCTCACCCGCTTGGAACAGCACGTGTTGTGCACTATATATTTATATTTACCCATTTCAAAAGGCTGCAGATTCATTTTTTTTTTTTTCCCTGACGTGAGAAATGCTGGTGGAAGCACTGAAGGATTAGAGAGTGCCTGTGATCTGCCTGCTGAAGTAAACATGAGCCAATGCTGTAACCAGATCACGTTCTTGTGGTGCGGTGGAGACTCTTTAATTGTCAGCCACACTGAGGAGAAGCAAAAAGGGCACCAGGAAATAGGCTGGGCTTTCTTTAGTGTGGGAATGAAAACGTGGGACAAATGGGGATATTTGGCCTCATTTTACCTGCCTTGATCCTTGGGATGCATCAAGAATGGTTCAGGATGAGATGCCCCATCCCTGGAAGTGTCCAGGTTGGATGGGGCTTGGAGCAACCTGGGATGGTCAAAGGTGGGGCAGGGGTGGGACTGGCTGGGCTTTAAGGTCCTTCCTACCTAAACCTGGGATATAATTCTGGGATTCCTATAATTCTGGGATTATAAGGATACTGCAGACAAGAAATAAAATGGATTTCTCCATTTTAGAGAGAGCAGCACTGTCCTGCCTGAGCAGTCTCTGCACTCAGTGTGTGTGGTGGCACTTCCAGGCAGGACTGGAACCCCACCAGTGAGCAAATGCGTGGCAAAAGACCCTCCCACTCCAAAAAAACTTCACCAGGGGCAAGTTCTGGGAGGGAGGGGAACAGCCCTATCAGTTCCCCTGTGCTGACTGAAGTGTGAGGAGCAGAAACATCACAGAGCTGGGCTGAGGTCACCCAGGCAGCTTTCAGCAGCCACGTCCCTGGAGCCCAACCATTCCTACAAGTCATGGGAGGTCAAGTTATAACCAGGCTCTTTTCCTCCCCAGTATCCTTTCCTCCCTTTGAGGACATTTCTGTGCATGCACCAGAGAGGATTTATCTGTAAATGGCAGAATAGTTTGATAACCATGAGAAATGAAAGCTGAAAATAACTTACTCTTGTCTGAAGACAAGCACAACCCCGTAAATGGGGTTAAAAATATTTTTTAAGAGCACACAGATGGCAGATGGAAGATGAAAGTTTTCTTCTTTTTAAAATCCCAAATACCAAGCAATATTCTGCAAAATAAAATCATTGTTTTGCCATGTTATTGTGAAGAAAGTACCTGATGCAATGATGATTCTCCAAGTAATTTTTGGACATCATTCTGTTTTCACAATGCAAAATTCCACATACATTGGGTGGGAGCTGGATGAGTCACCCAATATTTGCTGTAATTTTAATGCCATGTTATTTTGATGTCTAAGGGAAAGCATAAATCAGAAGTTTTCAAATCACGGGCACATTTCTGGAGCAATGTTGCAAACCCACATTAAGTGAACAAGCTGAGAGTTACAGCTGAGTTCTTTTCTTTGAGTGCCTGTGCAAAGCCAGAACTGCTCTGGATTGAACCAAGGGAAAGGGAGAAGGAATAAAATTAATATAGCTCATAGGAATCCCTGGATTTTTGATGTGAATTTCTCTCTTAATGTATTGCAATGACTTTTTGGGGTAATTTTCTGCCTTCCAACTAAACATGTTTCAATATAAACAATAACAATGATAATAAAATCAAGCATTTTTGCATTGAGGTCTTATTTTCCCACAAGGAGTCTTGAGAAGCTGAACAGAGAATGTTCTCCAGAAGAAAAATAACATCTGCCCAGCCAAGCAGATCTGTCCTGCTGCAAAAAGGTGCAACTCCAGCGACTTCAGCACAGCTCTGTGACCTACAAAAATGGCCAGAATTGATGCAAGAGGGAAAAATGTTGCTCTGGCACATATGAAGAAACAGCACATTCTGTCCCAGAGTGGTTATGTGGCCCCTGCTGAGCTGAAATTCCCCTGGATAATTTCTTTATGTCTTGGAATTCAACCTCCAGCCAGCCCAAGGCTTTATGTGCTACTTAAATTCGATGGAAAAATCAGTTTGGGAGTCTTGGTGATGTCCTGTGCTCTGTGCTTGTCTACATGCACAGCAAATTTACTCTGCAAGCTCGATGCTTTGATGGTGTTTTTGAAAGCTCTTGAAGGCTGACAGGACTCCTTGAGTTTGGGGTCAAGCTGGAGGGACTGAAGCGGGGACACAGATATTTGCTGATTTATTTTAGCATCCTGTGCATGACGTAGCCCTGGGCTGTGTCCACCTCTTCCCACCTCCCTTCATACCAGCTCACGCTGGCCAAAATATGGGAATTTGTAGTTTCTCCCCATTTTTGTTTCCCATGCAGAGAAGACGTTTTTATGTCATATTTTGAACAGTTTTTGTCACTACTTTTCTTTTTTTTTGCCACTAACAATTTCTTAGACATATTTGGCTCTGGTTTGTCACCTGTATTTTGCTGTAATACAACTTTATTTCTGGTGTAAGGGAGTTCTTGATTTTCAACACATCTCACATCTCATGGTCTTTTGTCCCATTATTAGAGAAAATTTGTTTCACTGAGTTACCACAATAATTCAACTCCTGACAGCTGATAATTTACATTTTTGCTTAAGAACCTGAAACTTGTATGGCAGTTGGAAGTAAAATCAGACTGTCTGAGAGCTGGAACAATGCAGGGCTAAATTGAGATTTCTGGATAAATCAAAGTTCAGGTTTGTCCACGAGTCCTTGACTTGGACGTGCCAATGTGTGGGAGGGTTTGTGATCAAATAATTGGGGAAAATAGGTTTGGATTTAAACCATATTTCAATGCAGGAGAGACACTCTCCTACTGGCTGTAGTCCCCATCACTTTAAATTAGGTTTTAAGTGACCTTTGCTCTCATTTTTAGATGCATATGGGCACCTCATTCCTGTTGGTTCAGAGCATCTGAGCATTGACCATTTTTGGAATCAATAATAGGGCTTGGAGCACCCTGGTCTAGTGGGAGGTGTCCCTGCCCACGGCACTGGATGGGCTTCAAGGTTCCTTCCTCCCCAGCCACTTTATAATTCAGTGATTCTATGAGAAATTCGGACTATATTCTGCATTAATACCCAAAAAACCCCCCTTTATCTTACAGTATTTCAATGTCAAGTGACAGAGTAGAAGCCAGACAAGACACTGGAGAGTGTGCTGGAAGCACTTGGGGAAAAATTCCTTCCATGAGGGCATCCTGGACTGTGTATGGGATACTCCTTGTTTATTTTACAGTGGATAAATCCATCCAAAATCCCTGTTCTCACGGAAGGAGGCTCCCTGGGCTCCTCTAATGACTTCCCAGGGGTGGAATCAGCCATTACATTCTGATCTCCCAATGCATAGAGGCTTCCCCTGAAAGAATGATGTGGTTTAATTGGCTTTAAATTAACAGAAGAAAAGCTCATTTATTGCAGTCACATCAGCTGAAGAGTTACAAGAAATGAGCTATGTAACTGGGACAGAAAACAAATGAAAAACTAAGCTTATTTCTGTGAAAGACCTCAGGTCGTGGTGAGCTGCTTTAAAAAACACGACTTGTATAAAAATCTGTGGATTTCTGTCAGCGAGATACTGCAGGTAGTGTTTGAGTGACTGTGAATTGGGCTGGTTCTAATTTTGTGTTCATGAATCTGTGCAGCTGAGGATGGGAAACCTTTCCTGTCTGCCCAGCTCAGAGCTTGAGTTTCTCCTCAGCCATCGCTGATCCAAATTCCCTCTCTTTGTTCTCCCCTCTCTCTCACATCCAGCTCATAAGATGGTCAAGAGAGTTTCTAGACAGATCTAATTGTGAAATTTAGAGATTCCTAGGGTTGAAAATTGAATTTCTCCTGCTCAGGCTGCAGAGATGCCCACTCTGAAGCATTAGTGGAGAACAAATCTGCTCAGTCATCAGTCCAGGACTTTCTATTCCTCCTCTTAACTGCATAAACTCTCTTTGTTACAAATCTGAAGTAATGTTGAGGAGCTTTTCATCTGATTTGACTTGAAAATGCCATTAATTATTCTGAAAGCACCACCAATTACTCTCCTGAGAGCTGGATGGGGATAAATCAAAGCCTGGGGATGCTGTTGTGAAAGCAACAAAACAGACATCTGGTGTTTCTCACTGTAATAACTTCAAAATGCAGGAGAACTTTGAAGTGCTTCGAGAATTCCTTACCCATATTACCTCACAAATGGTAAGAATTAGATTTTTAGAAAGAACCTTTTCCCATAAAGTACATAAAGTACAAGTTGCAGAGAATTAGATTAAATTAAAATGATTAAGGTTAGGGATCAATTGGATTCTTATTTAAACTGCAAATGTCTGGGTCAGGAATAACACCACTGAAATTACTGATATTTTGGAGGTAAGAATTGTTTTCTGTTGAAACCTTTAAAAAAAAAAATTAAAAATACCCAAACCCAAGCCTAAAAGGAAATCCTGGTGATGCAAACATTCAGCTGGTCCCAGGATAACTGAGAATCTAAAAGTGAGCAAAGGAAATCTGGTGCCAAACTGAAACCTGAAGCACCTTCTGTCTTTTGACCCCCACACACACCCAAACCCGAAGTAGAGCACAGATAAACCAAAACATTTTATTCATTCCCACAGACAAAGGGAAGGGAAATCTCTCCCAAGGAGTTCTGTGGGTGGAATGCAAACTTATTATTGCACTTAGACTTGGCCTTTCTGGCTGTTGTCCCCTTTTTTGGTGGAAAATCAGGCACCTTTAGGAGAGGAAATGTGTAATTTAAAAGGATGGCTGCTGTCGGTGGTACCTGGGCTCCCTCTCCTGGCTCTCCTTGCTTTGCAGCTTTTCCTGCTGATTCCCAGACCTCTCCCTGAGCAGTTTAATTCCCCATCGCTGTGGGACTGGTATTAAATATTACAAATTGGGCAGATTGGGGGGGAGCAGCAACAGAGGTCTGCTACAGAAACCCACTGAATTTCCCCCCTGCCAGCACCCACCCACATGTTTTTTACCTAATCACTGTTTTTTAAAGTTTGTTTCAAGTTCTCTCTGCTATATAAAGAGTCAATAAACAGCAGCCAGAAGATTTTTTTTTCTAAAACATCCCTTTGCTTTGTAGGATGGAAGAAATCCTCTAGAAGGAAATGTCTGCCATCACGTTGCTGTCCTGCTGTAACTGCCCTACTAACTCTCTACACCCTCTATTAATTTGCACAACACTTACTCCCAAAGATCCATAACTGGGATATCTCCCCCTTTTCCAGAGTATAAACCACTGGCTCATGGTTTTTTTTGTTTTTACAAAGACACCCTGATTGCACACAAAAATCCAGGTGTTAAATGCTCAGTGTACTTTGTTTTATTTTAGACTAAAGCTATGAATTTGCTGAATTGCTCCACGTTTCTCCTCTTCACATTCCAATTTAAAAAGTCCCCAAAAACATAAGGCATTCTGCTCTAAAAATAAGGCACATTCCTATTCCACGTGGTCCCCTCTACCCCCTGAGCTAATTGGCGGATGTTTTACTGTCCTGAGGGGTTATTAATGAAAAATATTTCTTTCCAAGCTAATTAGAATCTCCAGGCACTTAGCAATGGAGGTGTCAGGTGCAAAGGCAGGGAGCAGATGAGCAGGCAGCCTAAAAGCTGTCATTATTTTGTTGGGAAGGAGGAATAAGGGGCAATAAAGCCTGACATTAGAGACTTATAAATACAAAACACTCAAGGAAGTTGCCAGCTATGTTGAGCCACCATAAATAATTCTCTGATGCTGCTTTAAAAACCTTATTTTAAAGGTATTATTGTGCAAAAGACACGTAGATGCTGTTCTCAGGGTCTTGCTGCTCTGCTGGGGCAGAAGGATCAGAAGACTTAGATTCTTCCAGTTCTATTTAAAGAACAAAGAATTATTGACATTTATGCCCATACATCACAAAATTGATGGTGCTTTTTTTGAATAGTTTGTCAGGGTTTGTCCAAATGCAAATGAATTGTACTGAAAGGAAACACAACGCTTTTAGTAATTAACTCTGTGTTAATTGACTCACTATTAACCTGCTGGAAATATCATAAATGTCGGTGTCATGTTGAAAAATATACACCTTGTAGCTCTAATTAATTGTGTAATCACAGTTTTTGTAACAATTTTAATTTTGTGCTCATCACAATGAGACCTGGATCATCACCCAGAATTATTAAATCCAAAAAAATCCCCCTGTAAGAGCAATTAACATTCAGCCAATCCATTTCAAATACTTAGACTTTCCAAAGGTGACCTTGGAAATGGAGCCTCTGGGATGTGCTCCTGAAACTTCCAACGTTCTTCAAGGGAGGTGTAAAACAAAGCAACGTTCCAGCTGTTCCTGTGTGTCTGCAGATTACAGATATTATTCTATTAAGCTTATTTGAACACTGAGTTAATTTTAATTAGGCTCCTGTGCCTAATTGCTCAGGAAAACACCTCCCAGTAACAAATGTTGCTCCTTGCTACTTAAAAGAAGCTGAATCACAACCCATGTTGCATTCTATAAATGCTTGTGTTATAGCTCATTAGGCTGATATTTTTAAGTTGTTTTAAATGTTGTGGTTCTCCCTTTAAAGCTGAGCAGAATGAAGCATTTGCTTTAAAAGGGAAAATTAAATCTTGGAAAATAATAATTTATTACTCTCGCTCTGACAGGCAAGACATCAATTTGATGTTGTTCAGCTTCTACTGCTGTGGTGCTCAAAGCTGCCTTCTCCTCCCAAAACAACAAATGAGTTTTGATTTCTCTTCATTAAATGCATCATTAATTCTTCCTCCCGGTTTCTGTTTGTTTTCCCTTCCTGCTCTCTGGTGCCTGAGTTGGAGGATGCGAGGGTTTCCCCCTGTGGCTTTGCAGCTTCAGGGAATTTCTGTTCCAAATTCAATATTATAACCCAAAGTTCAATATTACACCCCAAAATTCAATATTACTCCCCAATTCATGCTGACAAGTCCATACCCAGCAAATACTGGAGTTGCAAATATTCAGCTGTGGAAATAACCACAGGTTGAGTGCTGGTTGTGTTCTGTCCCCTGGCTATAAGGACACTACAGTTGAAGACTTTTGACTAATTTTTTTTGTTGTAAAAACCCAGATCAAAGCAGCACACTTGGTTTTCTCTGGCATTTTATGAATCCCCCATGCCTGATGTGTAGTTGGAGGGAATCACAGTTTCTTTTGGAGTCGAAGTGCGTTGCGATTGAACCAGACATTATTGAAAGGCATCAGATTTGTACATCATGTTTGGGGAATTGAAGGTGGCCCAGCTGAGGAGATGAGAAGGTTAATGAGGGGCAAACAGGGCAGAGCCTGCACAGACAAAACTTTATGGCTTTAAATGGGGGCTTTCACTGTTTGAGAGGCACATCTAGGAAGTTTTATGCAATACGAAGTTTTGATACATGATATTTTACACACGGGGCTGAGGTTCCATCCAGCTGCATCATGCAAGGACAAACAGTGTGTCTGGAGGAGGTTCAGGAGAGTCCTCAGCTGTCACATCAGCCGTGGGGATTTTTCTTTATCTGTCCTGGACTCCTCTGTGTGCTCTGACCCTGGAACAAGCCTTCGCTTCTGCTTCCCTCTCAGATTGCTTTAAGGTTGCCCTCATTGTCTCTAATGACTTTAAATCACTGGGTTTGATGTCTAGTTTATCTTCCCAAAATGTAATACCCCTGACTGCATCAAATTCCCTCCTTAATCCCCTTGGTATCTCTGATCACTGAAGACTGGAGTTAGATAAACTCTCCCAGGTAGCCTTTGACGTGGGATGCAGAGGCCCATGAATGCCATAAAAGATCCATCATGTTTTCTTGGAGTCAGAAGGTTTTGCTATTAAAGATTAGGGAGGCTGGAGGTCACTCCAAATCACAATATTGCTCGCTTTATAAGCCCATTTTATCCTGTCATCTGGTATTTTGTGTTCCAGTTGTTTCGGAGGAGTCCACAGCATTGATCAATTCCTCGTCCTTCAGCATCTTTGCACAAAGGGTTTTGAGCAATGATTGATTCATTAAATGTCTCCAAAGTCAAGCCATTTATCTCTTTCACTGTATTTATTGTCTCTATTTTCCCTGACTTACAAACCTCCAGCACAACACTGAGTTCTGCTCACTTTAAGAGCTGGTCCCTCACAATGGGATCCTGAATAAAGAAATCCCTAGGCAGTGAAACCCCTCTATTGAAATACTATTTAAAAAAAAAATTTAAAAAAAGAAAAATGTAGAGCCCCAAACACAATTTCAAGGTCTGAAAGATTATCATTGATTACTTCTCAGACTCAACACTGAGCTTTCCAAGCCCAAAACCTGATTTATATAATGCAAGCCTCATAAGCGGAGAGAACAGCATCACTTTTAAGCCCCCAAAGCCCACATTTGAG
>VWZW01000227.1:913647-966111 GCA_013397115.1 Edolisoma coerulescens | reverse complement strand
CTAAACATAACCCTTACCCTAACGTTAAACCGTAACTCTAACCCCATATGGGGGACATCTGCTGCACTTGTTTCTTTTTTTTTGCTGTGTTGTGAGTGGTGGGTATTAGGTATCACGGAGGAGAAAATAAATGTAGTTTGGTAATGAAACCTCTGTTTCAGAAGAACTCTGCTACCTGTATGTGAGGCAAAACCCACTGACATTTCTGTAGCATACCGCAGAAACTTAGAAACAACAAGCAGGTGGTTTTGGTTTTGGATTTGCCTGGTGCTGCAGTCATGATCCTCGACTGGACTTGGGGCTGAAGAGTTAAGTGTATCTCTTTCATTCTGTTTCTCTACCCTGTAAGAATGGTCTAAGTACCTGCTCCCAGACTACAGACCATAGTATCTCAATCAGTGATGCGTGGTGAGTTGCTCCCTAGTTAAAAGGCAGGTAGATGTTCTTGTAAAGTTACATAATTTGAAGCTGATAAATTATTTTTGAATCACTATACTGTTGATAAAAGGTAGTTTTCTCTCCCAGACACAAGCTACAACAACCTGTTAACTAGAACCAAGTACTACTGAATGATTAAATTTGGAAATCTACTTTTTTTTAAATTTGACAATCATCCACTTTAATATATATACATATTTAAAGTCTGTACATGGTAAAATACAAAATAAAAGTGTTTCTTTATAAGTTACACAATTAAACAACTGCATTTGCCTGTAGTTTAGCTGTCATTTAATTAAAAAAAAAAAAAAGAGAGGAGCATTGTTGAGCCATTGCTATATTCATTGACAATAACCTTGGTATAAAACACCCATACAGAGTAAGTGTACAAAATAGTGTACGGTTCATATAAGCTGTGCAAAGACAGCAAAGTTCAGTTAAAAATCAAAGAGACGTATCCGCTTTCCTCTGTCCACACCACGGATAGCAGAAGCAAAGTGGAAAATAAGGACAAACTTGTGGGCAAGAAGGTGGCTTAGACAGTGCTTTGAACACAATATTGGTGAATAAATTAAAATGAAAATCATAAATGTATAAAATCTCCATTACACAGGGCATGCTTGCATTATACCTTCAAAGTCATTCGAGGGATATCAGTGGATCTGGTGCACAAGCATGGTGCTGTGAGGAGGGAGGAGGGAGGCAGCGCTTGGTCTGTGTCGCTCAAGGTTATTTATTTTGGAGGAAAGGGTTGCTAGATCAGACAAGCCTTCAGTAGTAGCTGAAGTAATATGGTAGCTGGAAATTCACTTGAAAGGTATTAAAAATTGGTCACACCATCTATATTGTATTTTTTGATGATTTTTTTATCTGGGGGAAGAAGTTTCCTTTCCTACAGGGAAATTTCCCTTTCCTCCCTGCTGTGGGGCCAGGAGTTGCCTGTCTGTTTTTTTGGGAGAAGGCAGCTAATTGAGCAAATATTGATTGCTAAGCAGAGAGAGTTATGAAAAGTTTGGCAGATATTATGAACATGAAAACCTCCACATGGGGCAACAAATGAGGAATACCAGTGAGAAGGAAGTCTTGCAGCTGTTGTGATAAAGAACCTGCATTGAAGAAGCATGTGGACATTGGGGTGGGACAGCACCTCTTCAATTTATAGCACTCTGGTTTATTTACATCTTTGCAGTGTCCCCATGTGATGGCAGGGGCAGGCAAGGGATCTAAGAGACTGTTATCTCCTCCTCTTCTTCTTCCCCATCATCATCCTCTTCCTCAGAGTCTGAGAAGTCTGAAGGTTTGCTGGGGCTGCTAGAATGGGATGGAGAAGGAGACATCTGGGAGTCCAGTCTGTCCCTCAGGTGTAGATGTTCTGGGGACGGGTGGTAGGTTAAGGGATGCCGGGGGCTGGGCGGGCACACGGGGGGAACTTCCTCCTCCTCCTCCTCTCCTGGGCATTTCTTGCCTACGTCACTGAGGTCTGGGTGAGGGTTGAACTTGGTGGGTAGGGTCTGCTCTCTGCAGCCACCAGAAGAGAGGAGCTCTCTTTCTTTGGAGTTCCTCCATTTCATCCTCCTGTTCTGGAACCAGATCTTCACCTAGGGGCAAAGCAACAGAGAAGGGAAATGGTTCAGTAAAGCAGGGACCAGAAAAGGTGTTTTGGCTGCACTCTCAAAACCCTGCACATACCTGTACTAAAGCTAACAGGAACCACAGAATCTGATCTTTGGAGAGCCCTAGGAGAGAGCTTGGGGGCAATAAGGCTATGGTCCTACTCACCCAGCTGGGAATCATGCCATTTTTGGCTCTGATTCCCTGTAACTTGCACTGGGTGTTCTCCCTGCTCCCATCCCCTTCTCCCCCTCTTCTCTCAAGCTGCTCCCGCGAGTGGGGGACTCTTGGCTCCCTGCACACCCTCTGCCCTGCCCGTCTCACCTGTGAGTCCTTGAGGCCCAGCTTGGCTGCCAGCTTCTTCCTGTCGGGTTTGCTGATGTACTTCTGCTTCTGGAACATCTTCTCCAGCGCCTTGCGCTGCACGTCGGAGAAGACGGCGCGGCGCAGCATCCCCCGGCGGGGCTTGCCCCGGGCGGCCAGCGGCCAGGAGAAGGTGCCAGGGATGGGGACCACGGCGGAGGCAGCTGTGGGAGGGACACACGGCAGTGAGCAGAGCAGGACCGGCCCCCACCATCCCTCCCTGCCCTTCGGGGGAGCACTCATCAACCTGGGGCCGTGAAAAGGAGCTTTAGGCTTAACCAGCCGCCCCCCTTTCAGGCAGCGATCGCCGGGATTCGATCTATCAACTCAAATGTGGAAAATGGGTCAATGGTGGCTGGTTTTGTTGGGAGATTCAAAGGTCTCTGGCCTGAAAAGGCAAAGCGAGGCGTACCGGCTAAGATAGAGGTATAATAAAAAAGCTCTCCCTCCCACTCAGAAGCATTTGATTTTTTTTTTCAGATGCTTTTTTCATTTCAGATGTTTTATTATGCTCGAGATGAAAATGAGGACTTTTCTGATTCAGAACAAAACCGCTCCTCTTCAGATGCAGTTTTGATCAATCAGTATTCATCTTTTTATAATAATCTCTTCTCTCTCCCTCCCCCCCTCCAAAGTTGGAGAATTCAATTCGAAGACATGAAAAGTAACAGCTAATTAGCACACTGCCTGGTTCCCAATGGCATTAGTATGATAAAAAAGGGCAGAGTTTCGCCTTAAAAAAAAAGGAGGGGGGGAACGTCCCCAAGAGAGACAGAGATGCTAATGAAGCGTGAATGGTAATTGTGTAGTAATGAACTAACAGAAAAAGACTGAGGACAAGCAGCTAACGCCATATATTATTGGAACAAAAGAGATTTACACTTTCAAACTAAACACAACGGCATGCCAGGCTCCTCGGGAGAATACTGATGGCACAATCGTCTCTTTCCCCAAATCATTTTCATTAAATGGACATGAAAAGCTATTTATAAAGCTCAAGTTGTTTTTGTTAGGCTATTCACATGCTGGAGAAAGGAAGCAAATTCCATTATCCAGAGGATGAATAGAAGAGCTTGGGTTATTTTTTTTTTTGCTCTCTCCCTTTCCCTGTTTTCTTTTTAAATTAATAGCTTGTTTCTTTTTTTTTTTTTAATTGTTCTGTCAACATCATAAGTGCTTTAAGAATCACACCTCCGTGGCCTCCTTTCTCACCTTTACCGTGGTGTTTGACGGTGTAACGGGGAAGGTGGAGGAAGGAAGGGTTAGTACGAGGCGGAGGTGCTGGAGGGGAGGGTAAGGGCGCGGCGGAGGTGGAGCAGGGCAGTCACGCCGCTCCCGCAGTGCGCTGGATCCGCCCGTAACGCGGCGGGGGCGGAAAGGTTTGGGGGACACCCACAGGCTCCCTCCCTGTTCCCTNGGAGGGGGACCCGCCTCGCCTCGGGACCGTGACAATCCCGGCTAATTTGCGGATCAGCGGGGGGAGTGGGCAGGGAATGTCAGGCAGTCACTGCCTGTGCTAAATCGGGCAGCAAATTGGCGCGACTGATGCTTGAATGTTGTACTCCCTCCAACCTCTGAACTGCAGCATAACCCCGCTGGGGGGAACGGAGGGACGGCAGATATCAGCGGGCTGTGCCGCCAGAGGGGCCCGCCCGCACGCAGGGACACTTTTAAACACCCACCTGGGAAATAGGAAGATCTGAGAAAGGGCTGGAAGGATCCTTCAAAGTACGGAAAGGAGAAAGTCTTTGGCGGGACGCTCTGAAGCAATGCAGGGGAGGTTTCTAGTAAATAAATAAAATCAAATTAAGAGGAGAGTAACCGGTTGGACTCGACCTACAGCAAGGCTGGGTTCTGTCGCTTGGTCTGGAGACCAACGCTGTGGTACTTTTAGAAAAAGTAAAAGAGCCAGACTGAACTCGGAACGGCCGAGGAAAAGTGGCACTTTTGCTGGTTTTGCCAGCAAAGCGGAACCCGTGAGGACGGGGTCAGCCAGAAGACACGGCCGGGGGACCCCTCGTCTTTGGGACCCCTCCGTCCGCCTGCTCCTCCCGTCCGTCCTGCGGCGGAGCGGGACCGGCCGCGGGCAGCGCTGCCCCTCGCCCCTGACATCCGAGCGATGCCGGAGGGCTCTGCAGCTCGGGACTGGGTCCTCCCTCCCTTTCCCAAACCGGCTCCCTGCGCCGCCCCTCGCCCGGCATCCCCCTCCTGCGGGCGGTGTGTCCCCCGCTTACCGGCTCGGGGCGTGGAGGAGAGGATGGCGTTGACTCCAAACTTCAGGAAAGTGGAGTCGCTGTTGGAAGTCTGTGGCGAACGGATCCTCCTGGACCCGGCGGTGGTGGAGCTGGGGAGCTCCGGCGTCCCCGAGTCCGTCCTGGCGGCCGATGTTGGGGGGGACATGCTAGGCGGGGGGGCAGTCCTGGGCAGGTAACTGGTGGGCCTGCTGATCCGGATCAAATCTTCCACCAGGAAGCTGGAATGGCTGGAAAAAGCCGACTGCAGCGACTGAGGCAAGGTGAGGGTGGGGGTCGGCCGGAGGAGGCTGGGGTAGACGGCTGGAGGGGCGATGAGGCTGGGGAACATCATCGCAGGGGCCGTCTGCGGAGCCGGGCTGGGGCCGGTCGCCTGCTTGTTTGTTTGTTTGCTTTTGTTTTCTGCTTTGCAAACCTGGGTTGGTAAAGATCCAGCCAGCGAGTCTGACGGAGTTCTCTCTGCCCCTTCCTCCTGGACCATGGGTTTTATAGTGGTCAGCCCCGCTGAGGCTCTTTCAAAAGTGACAGCCCCAACAATGGGGTTCAACAAAGTTCTCCACTTGAGCTTCATTCAGGGCGAGCTCCCGGCTTCTCCATTGGTCCGGGGCTGCAATTTATGATTGGATTAGACTTCATAAGCAACCGGGGCACAATGGCCCCGCCACAAAGAAAGTGTAGTCATCAATTTTGCATATTGACCGCCTCTTTGGAATACAGCGCTCCAAAGGCTCCCAGCAGGGTTTTGTTCAGAGGCAACACACACAGGCTAATTAAATGCCTATTTAAAAGTTTCGAATGACATCTTGCCTCGTAGAAAGGGAATTATTTAAAGAAAGCACTAAATTTATTTGCTGCTCCCCTGCTGAGTTTAGGAAATAAATCAATAAATATTCATATAAACTTATCTGTGGGCTTTCAGAAAAGCACGGGTTTTGTGGATTTGAAAATACAAATTAGAAAACGTGGAACTAAGCTCTGCTGAGGGAGAAACACATTTGGAGAGCGGATCCCACCGTGGTTTGAGCATATTCTGCTCCTGCTATTAGTATGAGGCAGAATTAGTGCACGTAGATTGGGTTGGTTTTCTATCTGCACATCAAAGGTCCGGAATAAGGCATATTTGCGGTGTCAACCTCTCCTTTCAAGAGCCGAGCTTCGTAAAAGTCTCGTGTACTTGTGTTCAGCCGAGAGGTTTGCCCAGACCGAAATGTGAGCCTTGATGTGGCCGGTCAGAGCTCTGCTCCCACAAAATCTGAGTATTGCACATAAAAGAGATCTGGACAGCTTTGTGGGACCAGAGCAACCCCTTCGGGTTCTCAGTCTGTTGCTCCTCTGTAGCTTATCTACGTTAAAAATAGTGGGAATTGCTACCCTCCAGCTGTGAAAATGAAGACAACTTTGTAGCGTTTGGATCCTTTTGGCTGACGCTGTCTGAGCTACTCTCGGCTTTATCGGTGTCGGTGACTCGAAGCAGCCAAATTCACCTGATCTCGCTCTTTATCTGCGGGCGTGTGCGGGGTTTCGGAAGGTGTATTACTCAGTGCGACAGAGTCCCCTAATTTTCGTGCGAGGGACAAATGACATCGTCTAACGGGAAAGTAGTGAATAGGGATTTTTCTGGCAAAGAGGTTTTGTTTGTGGTGGCAAATATGGAAATAGGCGCAAGTGGAGTTAGTTTCCTTTGGAGGTGGGTGATGAAAGCGACTATTGTGAGTGGTTTTACCTGATTTCTCTGTTAAAGGCTATAACAGATGTGTTAAATGTCCTATGTTTTAAAAGCACCCTATTCAGTCCTTTGGTGTGTCTGAACCTTTGCAAGCAGAAGTGTGCAGCTCAACCATGCAGCCTTTATCCTATTAACCATGAACTAACTGTCACCTTCAGCTGTTTTCCCTTTTTACTTTTTAACACAAAGCTTTCTCAAAAATCTTATTAACCAGCTTTATTTCTCTAGATGGTTTTTGTCCGGACGTTTTGTGTTGATTATCTCCATGTCGATGCTTTAACCATTCAATAAAAGTGCATCTGCGATTTATATCACATTAGGGAAGAAAGAAAGTCTGTTAAACCTCTCCCTTGATTCAAATCAAAAAGTTATTTATTAAAGAGGATGGAATCAGCCCTGGAAATTGTATGATCCTGACAAGCTTTCCCGATGCTGTTTGCCGGCCCCCAGCAGATGAGCACCTGCAGACGGCTGACTTGGAAGGTCCGCCGTCTCAAAGCATCACTTTGAAATAAAACCTCGCTGCAGTTTTCCCCCCGCTCCCCAGTTTTGTTGGTCCTGATGCTTAGCAGGTAAAGAAAAAAGGGAAGGAAGGCGTGGGCAGAGCGCAGGGGGCTCGGGGGTGGGGACGGGTCCCCGCCACCTGCCCCCCGCCCCCGTTCAGGCTCCGCGGTGCCGGGGGGTGCCCGGGGGGAGCGGGGGCTGCCCCGGCCCGCTCCGGGCTCAGCTCTCCGCCCGCCCGCACCTCGGGCGCTCCGGGGTTACCTCAAACCCCGTTTATGCGCAGCGCTGCTCTCAGGGTGTTATTTAGCAAGCGAGCGGGACGGCAGCAAATGGAAAAAGCAAACGGGGCTTTCCCAACAAAATAATTACCTGGCGCCCCGCCAGCCCCTGGTCCCATCTCTGTCCCCTGCTCCCTGCCCCTCTCGCAGCCGCCCCCCGATCCCGGCGTTTCCCAAGTGAGCTCCGCCCGGGCTGTTCCGAGAACACTTAGTTTTTTACAGTCATTATACGTTTCCTTTGAGATGATTTACTCCTTTCTTTACATATACATTGGGGGCATTTTGTCTCACTATAGACCAACTGCTGCTAATTTCTCTGGTTTTAAAAAAGAGGGGCTGACATTTTCTGGAAGGTTGGGTCAAACGCATGCTGGGGCACGCGTGGACCCGGTTCCTTGTGATGCGTCTGAGCACACTCATAAAGAATTCCTTAAGCACCACGGCAAAAGGGACTAGACATCTATTGAAAGGGAAGATAGACCATAAGAAACCAAGAAATCAGACGAAAGGATCTTATTTTAAGTGATCTCCTTTGGAAGTTTCTTTTCAAAGGCAGTGATCATTTAAGAGAAAGGGAATTCTAGTGTCTCAGGATAAAACCTGTGACTAATGCCGTTTGACCTATGCTCAGGCAGTTTTGTGCTTCCTGCCATTCATTTTAATGTCGTTATCTTCAAATTTATTTCTTAAAAGTCACTCACTTTCTTTGTCACGTAAAAGAAAAAAAAAAAGGAAAAAAGAGCCCAAACCCAAAACTGCCGGCGGGTGAGGGGTGGGGAGGAGGAGGTGGGGGTTGAAGCTGCGTGTGTCCCGGTCCGAGGCTGGTAATCCGCATGAAATTGGGAGAGCCAGCACTTCAAATCCGGAGACCAAAGGGCTGGGCAGGGCCGGGCCGGCGCCCCCCCGGCGGCTCGGAGCTGCGCTCGGAGCCCCGTCCCTCTCCCGCATCCCCGGCCCCGGGAGACGGACGTCTCAATCACCGCCACGGCGCGGCCCCACGCGGGACACCCTCCGGGGACAGCCCCTGCCGCTGCCCGGCCGCTTCCCGCAGCCAGGGGGAAGCCGAACTTCTCGTCCCTCCCTCCCCAAGCCGGGAGCCGCTCCGCAAGGGACCAGCAGACACCCGCTCCGCACCCCGCGGGCTGCCCGGCCCCGCAGTGCCCCGCTTCTTCCTCCCCAAAGCTGCGGTGCAAAGGTGTGTGCGCCTTTTAGGTTGTTTTCTTATTTTTCCCCACTTTTTTTTTTTCCTTTTTATTTTTTATTTTTTTTTTCCGCCGCAGAGGGGCCGGCTGGAGAGGGGGAGGGATGCTCCGTCCCTGCTGTGTCCCAGCCCCCTAACGATGCTCATCGACCACGCCGGCAGCTTGAATGCAGGCTGCGGGGGCGAGGCTGTATTAAGACACCTAAGTCTTCACCTTTAGAATTCAAGCACAAGGAACAGTAACTGTTGGTTCGTTCAAAGCTCTTCTAGATCCCCCTTTTTCTTGAAAATCCTTCTATTGTGCCAATCAAGCAGATGGTTTGCAGGAAATATAGCTTGGCCCCAGTGACCGAAACTAATTTTAACTAGCTTTCCAAGCCTGGCACGTTTGTTTTGCTCTTACAAAATAGCTAAAAAAACAGCTGGCAAGGGTGAATTAAACCCATTAAAGACACATTTATAAGAAATTATATTCACATAGGTTGCTTGAAACCCCCCTAAGAGGGGAGAGATGAGCGTATTGAAATGAAAATGTCCCCGAGCACACTACCCTCCTTAACATCGCCTGAGAGTCTCAAAACATTTTACTAAATAGATTAACTTGACTATTGTTTTCCATCACATTTATCAGCTTCATTAAGTGAATAGCTGAACAAATATATTACGCATGCATGAAAAGCTCTTTTGGGGGCTGCCTTATTGTGTCCTCAGCCCTGACAGGTGGTTAACTGTGTTTCTCTCTCCTCTCCCCCTCTCTCTCTCTGCGCAAAGAAAGAGGGATCTCGGACAGAGCGCACAGCCCAGACTTGGCAAAGGGACCTCGAGGGGAGAGTTACTTTCTTTTCCCTTGCCATTCATGCTGGCCAGCCCAGAGTGCACGCAAACTGAAATGCAACCAGATGATCTGATCATGTCAAAAGTAATTAACTTTAGTTTAGTCTCTGTGTCTTGCTTGTGCTTTACTAACTCCTTCCAAGCCTGTTTAATTTGCATCCTTTCTTCCAAATTTGATTATTTTTGTCCATTTCGTCCTTTTATCCTTTCCCCAACCTCCACCTTTGTTTTAAAAAATGATCTGGGGTTGAACAATCCCTCTCCTTTCTTCTCCACTGATCTGTCTAATAAACAACCACACAAACTCCTTAAAAACAGCTCCTTTCATAAGCTAAGATTGGCACATTTTGGAGAGCTAGGATTTGCAAAATACAATATGATGGTTTATTTGCTGCCTCAATTTCATGATTACTAGGCCCAGTGGAAACCTGCTGGGCATTGGACAGTGGCAGTTTGGATTTCAGATGTTGGTGGGCAGGGTCCTGCTTGTTTCAGTTGCGGTCTCTGCCCCAAGGGTTTCCAAATTAGACTGTGCAGATGAGATGTGGAGGATGACAGAACATGAAACTTATCCATTTATTTTCTCAAAAATGTATTTCTCTCATGTTACTTAAGTAGGTCAGAAGAATTAAAAATCCTTTTGTCTTTCAAATAATTTCTTAAGAGTACTCCTACCTCCTCACTGCAAACTGAAGTTGTGATCCTTTGCTTATGACAGTGGCAAATTTCTCTGCTGACTGATCCACTGAAATCTCTCTGCAGTGGTTGATTTTGAGTGCTGAGACTTGAAGATCCCCTGACTTTTCCACTCATTAAGACCCAGTTCTGTTCCTCATTCTCCAAGCTATGACCAGAAGGACAATTTTGTTCGGAGGACAGGACTCTCAGCTCGGTCCAGCAGGAGAATGAACATGTCCTGGGGTGGATTTTAGCAAATCTGAGAGTTTGCTGTCACCTTGAAATGAGGGTCCTTGAGCCCACACACTCCCTTGATGTCTGCCATAAGAATAGATTTAAAGGCTGCTCTCTACCTCTCTTCCTGCTGGAACATCACACAAGGACCTCTGTTTCTCAGAAAAAGTACAGAATCACTATTTAACTACCTGTACGATAAAACGAGGACCTTCCCTTGTTTGTACACCTTTTCTTAAAAGGGCTAGAGCATCATCCCTCAATCCCTTGAACTTTTCCATGCCAGCCAGCTGATGCTGCACTTCCTTTGGGCTTAATTCTCTCCAGGAGGGTTTAAGAGGGAGACTCAGAAGAGAGATGCTGATGAGAGCCTAGGTACTTGGAAATACTTTTCCCAATGGAAAGTCTTCCCCAGGCTATGTGCTGGTAGCCAGAAGGATGGTGATAGGCTGGGAGGCTCACTTTGCTCCTTCTAGGGGAAAATACCTTCAGATGTCATGATTCAGTGGGGAAAACAGCTGGTTTGGGGAGAGTGTGTTTCTCTCAGAGTCCTATGTGAAGGTGCTGAAAGGTCCTTTGACAGGGATTAACCTGTGCATCATTTGGTGGGACCCAAAGCCATGTGATAAGGAAGGAAAAGAAACTCAAATACTGTGTAACAGTTCTTTAGTAAACACAAGTGCAAAATTTCCTTGTTGGGATACTCTAATGGTCTCACAATTGAAATGGGGGAATATCTTAAAAAAATAAAATGTGAATTCCAAGTTTTTTTGATCACAAGATTCCCTGGGCACTTAGTGATTTCATCTTGCAAGCATTGTATTTGTGACCTTGTCCGTTGAGGCAATGGGTTTGCAGTTGAATGGTTCCGTCACAGACCATGCCCTGACCACAACTATGTTCATGTCTGTAAGGTGCTGGCAAACTGTCCTGTATTCACAGAGGACGAGACTAAATGTGTGGACTTCTTTAATAAAGATAGAATGTTTGGTTTCCAGAAATACTGAGCTGTTCTTGTAGATGTTGATGTGGAGTGTGTTTGATCTCTTGGAGCTCTGACAGAAGAAGAATGACAAACTGCCCCTCATGGTTCACCTTCACAGAACCACTGACAAATGAGTCAGCAAGCACTGGTCCATGAGGTCCATGTGCTCTGCTCCCAGTCACTTTGTGAAAAATGGGAAGTGAAATGAATGAAAATAGCTGTATTGCTGTTGTCCCTTGGGGATGCTTTTACTGAGTGAGGTGCTTCAGGTACAGAAAACCGAGGAGCAGTGATGCCCGAGGCATTAACATCTTCATAGTTCTAGGCATCATGGACATCTCTTCAGGATTCTCAAGAGTAGGTATCTAAATTCAGGATGACTGGATTCCTGCAGAGCCAGTAGAATTTCCACTGGGTCTCCACTTATGAGAAAGAGTTGTTCTGTTCAGAAAACACATCCTGGAGACTAGAACAGGACCACCCTTGTTCTGGGCTTTGCTTTGCAAGCGGTGCAGCTTCCTGATGTCCAGAGATGAAGGGCTCTCCCATTTCATCATCGCGAAAAGCTGATGAAGTTCTTGACCTTGAGAATCTTTCCTGAAATAGCCAAAGCCTTTCTCCTGGGAGCTTCCCAACCTGCAGAAAGTGCACCCCTTCTCAGAGAACCATGTTTCTTTCTGACAAACAGAAGAAAAACGCCGTACTTGTTTTGCAGCAGCAGTGAGATCAGACAGATACACGGTGAAGTGCATTGCCCGTTTGTGCCCTCAGCTTTCTGAAAGCAAACGGAAATCTCTGGGACTAAGGAGAGTGTGAGCATGTAAAGAGAGTTGTAGAAAAGCTTTTCCCCATGCCTTTGGCCTGAGAATGTTGCTTGTTCTGTCAGGGCTGAAGTCAGGGGCAAAACTCATGGTAATTTCAATGCGGTGGGGTTAAGCCCTAGAAGAATTTGAATGTATTTGTCTCCTTTCAGGACCTTGTCAGGAGTGTTTTGGTTCTGCAGGGGGAAATATCAAAGACAACTGAAGTTTAGAATGAGATAGCCAGGATGTTTGAAGAGGATCTTCATAAGATGAAACAGCTTTTCTCAGGTTTCTCGTCACACCTGTAGCAACAAGAACAACTCCACAAAAACCATGTTTTAGTGGTTGCATTCACATTTTTGGCTCTCATCATGTCATGATTTTTGTCTTTTTTTTCTCTCAGTTTTTTGTTCTCCATTAAAAATATAAGAGAGTGTAGAGCATCAAATTTTATGTCTCTAGAAACGTCTTCAGGGACATCAGGAGGGATTTAGCAGATTTATAGTTTGACTTGATGAAATCTGGTAAGGTCATGTTGTCCTGGCACAGGACAGGGCTCTTTTGAGGACCCATACTCTGGCTGTGACTCGTCAGACCCATAGAGCTCAGGAGAGTGGAATTTAATATAGCTTTAAGCTACGTTTGCAACCTCCTGATTCATGAATGTACTAGGATAAGGTGTATTTCTATAGTGTCTTTTAAATTGTTCTGTCTTAGGTCTTAAATGGAAGTCTAGTCCCTCACCTATCAACCTTTATCTAACTTTCCCTAATGGTATTATACAAAAAATTTTCTATCCTCCTTTTTTTGGTGAATGTTTCCTGCTCCCACAGACAAGTCAATCAATGAGGGGAATGTGTGGATACAGGACTACACTGCTGACTGTGGTCAGACCCTCTCTCTCGGGGCAGTTCAAGCAAAGAGGCTGGACTTCTGTGCCAGGACAATTCATGTCTGGGCCTCTTCCCTGCTTCTGCACTTACAGCAGAAGTAGGAGCAGGCTGGACAGTATGGAAAAGTTTCCGTCTGCTGCTGTGTATATGGCAACCGGTTCCAGATTGGTGAGAGAAAAACAGAGAATGTCTTCTTGTTCTCTTCTGCTGTTGCCACAGTGTCCTCTGGCCAAAGAAAAGGCAGCTTTTTGGTCTCAGTTCTGGTTGTCCAGCCCTAATATTTAAAGGAGTGTTTTAAGAAGGATGAAATAATGATGGGATTTATGAGGTATACTGACCTTAGCAGGAAGAAGCAGTAAACAGAGATCTCTCTTTGGAAAGTTTGATACACACAAAGATTTGCATCTGGTCCCAGGCCCCACAGTACAAAAGGGGACTGACTTCAGACTGGACTGGCTGAGTTCAAAATTCAAAACTGGGATGTTTGTACTCTGGGCAGATGAAACAGGGCTGGGAAACAGTTTCACTATTCCCAAGAAAAATATATAAGCTTTGTATGAAAGGTTTAGGGAGAACCTTATTTTCCATTTGGCATCATATCCAGGTGAGTGTAGGTCTCTCCTTTGAAGGAATAGGTAGGGATGATGTGCTCTCCAATGTACTGCAACTCTTTTTCACCCCACTTTTAGTGTGTCCAGGAAGTCAGCACATTTCAGACTTGCTCTTTACATTGGGAAATTGACTCCAGTACACAGGTAGGTTGTCTGGCCACATGGAAAAAATCCACAAAGACAGGCAAGTCAAGTCATCTCCCAGGCTGAGGAGTTCTCGGCTCTCCTGACAAGGATCTGTGATGTCCCTCAGTGCTGGGGCCATGTGGCCAAGAGGTTTGTCTTCCTTCTCTTCCTGAGCTCACCATGAAGAATGTTTTTAAGGTAAAAAACTACATCTCTAACTTTCTTAGCTGTGTTTTAAGTGATGGGTTCATGAGGAGCTGCTGTTAAATCATAGGGTTTGTTTTATGACATATTTTCAAATCAAGCCGTGTTTAAGCAAGAAAGCCAAGTAATTACATATAGCTTTTTAAGAATGTGCACTTTGTTTTCTTTTCCTCTTCATTTAAATTCCAGAGTACACAGGACTCCTGTTTTTAAGTAGATTTTAACCATGACTAGAGAAGCTTAGTTATCAGTTATGCGCTATAAACAATATGCAGAGGGGAGATGTTTTGATCAGGGCTATTCAGTCCTTGCTTGCTAATCTAATTACAAAGTGTAGGTTTTCTGACACAGAGCTGCTTGCACAGAAAAGGCTTTTCTCACACCTGGTGGATTGTTTAGCCAAGCTTTTAAAATGCTTACAGTTTTAAAAGGAAAGGGGGGGAAGCCTTTTAAAAAAACAAGTTCCTGTGCAAGGCAATAGAAAGAATTTAGTGGTTGTCAACATGAGTTTAGTATGAGGGTGCTGTGTAAAATGTGGGTTCACTTTACATTGACCTTTGGACATAGTAGCCCCAAACATAGTTGTTTTTTTTTTTTTAAGGGTTAAGGAGAGTATGAAAGATAACAGATATCAGTGACTGTATTAAATTAAATGTGTGCATGCATGTTGTAAATATCTATGTATGGCTGGACATGATGCTCCCATATTTTTTTGGATGTTTATTGTTCGTGCCTCAAGTGCTCAGCAGCTCTGAAAGGGCAGCTTTGAATCACAGCCCCAGCAAAACAGTATTTTTGTGTTGTTTAGTGCCCCGATTCCTACAAACAAAATAAAGTACCTTGTTGAATAAGGGCCATTGAGCAGGAATGATGGGTTAAGAGTGGGGGTCTGAGGTGGCAGCGTGGGTGCTTGTTTATCAGGGAGGAGTTGTCAGTTGTTGGCTGTGCTGCTGAAAGGAGGGACGCTGGAGGCTGATGGCTGGGAGAGCATTGATGTGAGGTAACGGGGTAATCGGATTGAAAGTTAGCCATGGTATTTATGTCAGTTCACATTTCGTCAAATGAATAATATGAGGTTGCTACCTAGCCCAGGCCTTGGCCTGGGGGCTGGGTTATAAAGAATCTAAGGCCTCATTTGATTCAAATATAAATTAATTCTCACTGGAGCGTTTGCTGATTAATCTATTTGCATAATAGTAGAAAAACTGCAGTGTGGTTACTTTTGCGGGGATTTGGACAAGAAAAGCCTTAAATTCATTTGAAAGAATATTGTGTGACAAGTCAGGGAAGCAAAAGCACCTCTATAGGGCTCCTCAAGCCATTTCCCCCCCAACCCTGATGTGCAAACCTGAAGGCTAAACTTGTTCACTGGGGAGTCTGACACCCTCCTGAAAAAACCTGTGTTCTGATGTCTAGCTGCACTTACGTGTTTGTATTTGATGTTACTATCAGGAATTATAACAATGGCATCCTTGATAATTTTTGATATCTAATAAAAATGAAGCCTAAATAAAATTGCACTGTGTGTAGGTAGAGTAAATGCTGTACTGCAGTGAAGCCCTGTGGGGAGATAAAGAACTAGGAGAGACAAATGCACTTGAAATATAAGTGCTGCTTGTTTGAAAGCCTGGTTATCCTGTGAGACATGGGAATGAGAGATCCCAGTTCTGCTGGCCATGTGCACTTCACAGTGTGGTGAGGAAGAAGACTGAGTGGGTCTAACACCAGCGCTGACACCAAGCAGAGGCTCAAAGAGGAAAATGCTCTTTTCTTTTTGCTTCCCCTTCTACCAAGTCTCTCCATTTCACTTTTGGAGATGACACCTGAAGCACACCCTTTTAGAAGACAATATATGGGGAGGTGCACCCGCTCTGTGCAGTCACACAAATGTTTTTCTTTCACATCCTGTTTTTTTCCTTAGTTTTCCTAAATACTGTGCATCTCCACTGCATATATAAAATGTTATGTAAGGTTTGATTTTGATAATTATTTTTGCTTTACTATCCACACATCTGTAGTGCTTGACTGTTTGGCAAAGGATATTATGTTTGCACACAGATATTGAGACTGGTTTTGAATCATGTGACCTCTGAGGTCAGAAGTGTGCAAAATTTACAAGACACAGTAGTGAGAAGCTTCAAAAAGTAGTCCAAATCCTGCTCTTATTGAAGTCTGTAGACATTTTGCCAGTAAGAAAAACACATGCCCTAATGTAGCAAAATATAAAACTTCCAGCAAGGGTGTCAGGATGCAGTTAGGGTGGAGCAGTGTCCATATGAAGAGTGGGAGGCAACCTCCAGGTCCACATTTGCTAGAGTTAGTTGAGTATTTGCAGGAAAGTTGGGCTCTTACTTGGATTCACTCGGGTTTTAAAGCATCCACTAAGATTAAAGATGTCAGGGTTTTGTAGTGAACCTGCCCCCACTGCAGACTACCAATGTTTTCACTCTGAGTTAAGTTGCTCCTGCTAAAATACAAACATTTCCAGCACAGACAGTGGGGACAGGAGCTGTGCCACCTACCCCCTTCAGCTCAGAGTTGAGGGAGCTCACAGTGGCTGTTCCTGATGAAACCTCTGAATCCAAATACTTGGGGAGAATCGAGTTGATGTTACAGATTATAGTTATGCTAAAGCAAATGGCTCTGTAAGAATAGTTGGAATTCTAGGAGGAATATTGTAATTTGTAGGTCATCTGGAAGTGTGTCCACACATGGAAAATGGGGTTTTGTAAGAGTGTTGCCAGCTGCACCCGAGCTTTAGCATTTGCAGATGTTTTGGGCAGGCACAGTCCAGGTCAGATCTTGCGCTGAGGCTTCCTCGATACCAGTGGTGTTGTCCTGGCTTACAGGGACATTTCCCATCAGGGCTCTGCCACCAGTCTGGCAACTGGATGCTGCTGGATGGAGAAGTCTGGTTCCTCCTGGCTCATCCCCTTCTTGGTCCTTGTTTCTGGTTTCTGCACAAGCCCATGGATCCTCTCTGCCATGATGAGAGTTCAGGCTGCAATGTGTAACTTCATATTTATTTCTTGAATTCTTTGGTTACTTCTTTTAACTCTTGATTTTGTTTTGCCTTTTTTTCTTTTTATCTTCTTTTCCTCCTATTTTGTTTTTCCTTTTCTTTTCTGGTTTTAGTCCACCAATAATATGCTTCTGGTGTAATTATTATTTTAACCTGGCTTTCACTCTGTTGATTGCTTTTCAGAGCCGTTAGGGAAGGATGTGCTGCTCCTTAGTTCAATGCTGTCCTTTACTGATCTGGGAATTACGGAAAAGATCTTGACAAACTGCCATTGAAAAAGGGAAGGTGGTGGTCAAAACCCCTTATTTATGTAAAAAAGCCTGCTATAGTGTCTGTATGTTTGCTGTTGCAAGATCAGTGTCTGAAAGCACAAAACAAATTGATCCTATCCATGGTCATAAAGCAGCTATGCTGCAGTATTTTTGTGGTTAATTCTTGTGGAAGGGGAATGTCTGGGATCCACAGAAGGTTGGGCCATACAAGCAAATGACATGCCTGATTAACAGAATGTTGTTACGAGATAATAGTGACTCTGCTGTCTTGCTCTGGTATTTATGAAGAATAAACAAGACCAAGAAAAAGCCAAGACATCTGTTTTCTGAACAGAAGCCCTCAGTCTGTTGACAACCTCCTAGTCCACTTACTCCATGTCTTTTACACCCAGTGATTGATGTGGGTCTGATGCTTTAATCTGCGGGAAGTTGAAGGCAAATGAAACGGAGCCTCTGTGCCTGACTGACCTGGGTAATGAAATGTACCCCTTTGAATTAGCCAGGAGCACTCCAGGCAACTCCAAGACTTCTGTTTGCCTTGATGCCGTGGAAGGAAGAGGTGCCTGATGCACTGAAGACATTACAGGCCACCAAGGGTCCTGGGTTCTTTTCATGGTCCCATCTGCAACATAAAATGATGTAAATGGATAAATTTCACTCAGCCTCTCTTGTTCCTTCCATCAGGTCTGGCTGTAGTGCTCATAGTACTTAAATCAAGACTTTTTTTGACAATTAAGTCATGGACCTACTTTTTTCCATACTTTACCAGAAATAGACATTAAATTACTTGTGCTTACAGCTTAAAGGAAAGCTTTAGTTTTGGATTTCTTGTTTCTCCCTAGAACATTTAGTACTCAGTATATAATTTTTGCAGTTTAGATATTAACTGATTTTACTTCCAGTAACTCCCATTGCATTAAGGGGAGTAGCAGAAAAGAAAAAAGGCATTTTTTTTGTGTCTGCCATGTCAAAATTGTCAAATAACAGTACGTGTGACGACTCTCAGGATGAAAAAATAGCTGTTGCATGGGCACTGCTGATGTGCCTAGGTTGTTTCATGTGCTCACAATAAACCAGTCTGTCCAGGTTGCCCAGCTGAAGCTGAAGGTGATGTTTAGAGGGTGCTGCTAGACATGGAGGCTGAGCTCTGCCAGCAGCTCGCAGTGCTGGAAGGTAGAGTTGCACTCCTGTGTGGACCACGTGAGTCTATGGTTTCACTTGTGGCAGTTCTGCCACTCCTTTGCCTTCTCTGTGAACCAGTTTTATTCATTAACTCAACTGGAAATTCATCAAGGGAAAAATAAAGCAATTTTTTGAAACAGAGGGCTATGGCTGAATAAAAGGAATTAGGACAGCTAAGAAAATATATCTATTTAATTTAATTACTCTTTTCAGGTTAAATTAGTGTGTGAGAGAGATGCATGTCAGGCAATTAAAAGAAAGAATACCTCTCCAAATTTAAAATGGAATACATCTGACCTTCTTCAACCAGACTTTTCAGTCACAAATATTTGGTCCAGGATAAGTTTGAAAACCGTGAGTTCTTCACACTTATTTCTTCTGTTTTTCTCATCCTTTATTATTCTTTTCATGCTTTCCTATCTGAGAGCTGTCACAGAGGGAGGGGGGCTCAGGTGAGGGTAATAAATCCAGAGCAAAGGACCAAGTGGGCATTTCTGGACTGGAAAGCCATGAGTACGGCATGAAAACCCCATTGTTTCCTCACAATCGTCTTTGGTAAGGACTTAGGTTGGGCAAGCAGGCAGGTCAGCTATGAAACTGCAGAAGAAAAATTATCAAGTAGGTCTTCAAGCATCCTCCTGGAGCTTTTTCAACGTAGATACACCTTTACAAGCTGTTTCAGGCTTCCTCAGCAGTCTGTCCACGACCTCTTATGTTTCACTCTGTTCGTTGGTTGGGGTTGAGCAAGCCTGTGTCTGACATTTCGAGCACAGTCCATTACTGGTAAAAGGAAACAGTTTTGTGTCTGCTGGGTCAGTCGGACATAAGACACCAAGAGAAATGATCTTCCTCTCAGGGCTGGAGGAAGTTGAAGGGCAGAAGTGAATAACTGACAATGGGATATGCTTGAGAATATTTATGTGAGCTTTGTGTTCCCAGATACACTTGGATGGCAGTGAATTGTCAGTAACTATATCAATCTGCCAAGTATGAATAGCTCTTGAAGAGCTTGAACCTTCTCAGGTTAAGGCATCTGTAAAGCTAATAGACATCATGCATGATATGGATATGACCTCATTCTGAGGGCATATAAATTAAATCATTCCTAAGCAAGGGCTGTGGCTTGCTCAGCAGTGTTCACAAGCCAACAGGAGACATTTTGCAAATAGGCAGATCCCCTGGTACTTCTCTGTCACGTTGTTCAGTTTGTCTTTATCTATTGTTTTTATGCTGTGCCCATCACTGTGGCTGACACAGAGGGCTTTAGAGTTTTCACTGAATTGTCTTTATTTGACAGAGAATCTCTCCTGCAGGGAGTGGAGTTTGTGCCATACCTGTGGCACAATCTTATCTAAAACACTTTGCATGGACAAAATAGAAAAGTGCCATTCACCACTTCAAGGATGGAGAAACTAGGAAAGAGTGGAAGGGTTGTTCTGATCACATCCAGAGAGGAAGTTTTGGCAGTGATGTTCAAATGGTGGCTAAATGGGAGCCTAAAGTCATGGCAACAGATTGTTGACTTAGTTACAGATCCAGTAAAGGATCCAAGTCAAATGGACTCTTGATTCTCTACCTCCATTCAGTACAATAGTCAGAGATCATCAAACTCAATTCTCAGAGAAGATCCATTTTTTTTTTTTTTGAGCAGACAGATTCTCAAAAGCTTTAGGAAAAAGGACTTACAGGAGCAATATTTAGAATATTACTGCTAAATCTAATCTTTGTATGATACTAGGAGAGTAATTCAAGTTTTCTGGGGGCCAAAAGTAATTGGATAAAATCTGCAACAAAATTTTATGGGTGTGTGCCTTTCACTGAGATCTCAATCATTTACTGAAATCAGGTAAAAGTAGAGATATCCTGAGAGATTTTATTTTCTTGAACAGGATGAAAGGGTTGTTTTTAATGTAAGAGATCTGTTAAAATCCTGCCATAGGGCCAAACAAGTTGTAATTTTGGCCACTGTGGTTCCTTTGCTAGGGCAAACCCCACTCTGCTGGTACTACACCTTTCCTCCCAGGGATCTCAAGACCTGAACGGAGGTCTAGATTTTGACTTCGCTATAGTGACCAGAGATCCATCACAACTGTGTTTCCATCAAACCTCCCAAATCATTAATTGGCAGCTTCATTGTTCAACCAATCCCTAAAATACCCCTTGAGAATAAACACTGTCCTGGAGATATTTCTGTATATTCAGGTTAATGAGTCTCTGTTTCCATTTGCTGGCCTGTATCAGCAGGTCTCTAATTATGTAACAAACAGGGTCACAAAACACAACTTAGCAGCTTGCTTATATCTACCCTACTTAGGGCTGTGCTGCTTCGAAAGCAAACCAGTGAGAGACTCCAAGTCAGGAATACAATTTAATAGGAAAAATAAAATAAATGCAATAGTACAAAAAAGAAACCACTGACAGAGTCAGAATACAAGCTGACACCCTGTCAGTCAGGGTGTTGGTAGCAGTCCTATTCAATGGTGGCTGCAGTCCTCCTGGAGTGATGGTTCTGTTGAAGCAGTGGTCCTGTAGAAAAGGTCTGGTCTTCACCTGAAGGTCCAGTGGTAGCTCTTGTCCTCTGGGAATCCAGTAGGTAAAGGCTGACTGTGATGTTCAAAATCTCAGCTTATATCCAGGATGGGATGCTTGGTTCCTCCCTCTGGGCGGAGCATCTCACAGTGGGATGATGTAATTTTGTCAGTCATGGGGTGAGACTAGATGGCCCATTAACAGAAGATATCTCCCTAGAGGGAGGATGAGTCATGGGAGAGATAAAGACCCCTGCCCCACCTGGTTTCAACAGCTGGCCCATTAACAGGAGATAATTCAGGAGCAAGTTATCTATGACTCATGGGGCAAGGCCTTGATGTGCCATTCACAGAAGATGGTCCGGAGGAAGGAGACAAGGAACACCACCCCACCTGGTTTCAACAGCTCATGGAGATGGTAATAGAATACACTACAACCCAGGACAAGGGCCTGCTTATATCAGCTATTAAATGTAATTGCTGATTTTTAATGGTGTCTGATCAATTCAGGATCTAGGAAAGAGAGAGGATGGAAAGAGCTGAAGTCATATGTTCAAAGTGAACTGAGAGACTTTCTGCTTGGTTATACAAGCTATGAAGAAAAGACTCCCATTTGCTACATATTTATCCAGCACCTGACACAGTGAGCCATCATCTAAGTGAGGCCTCCAGACTCCTCTTTCCTTCTTTCCCCCCATTTGTCTGTGCAATGGGAATGAAGGAAGTGTTTGACTCTTTTAAGTTTTGGGTTTTACTGACTGTTTGGCACTTATTCTGGATTGACAGGGATATTTCTGATTCCCATCCAGTGCCAACCAGGCCAAGGCTGCACAGCCTTCTAAATCATCCAGAAACATCTGCATTTACTTACCATTTTTTTTAGGTTTAAATAGCAAAATACTAGGTTACTATGGAATATAACATGACAAAATTATTTTCTGTAGTAATCAGTTCTCATGTTATTTATTGTTACTCTTAAAGATATAATTATTTCATTATATTTTGTTGGTATTTTAGTATTAGTAAAGGCAAAAGGAAGACAAAAAAGACTTTGCTGTCATATAGAGCACAACAGCATTTACTGCTGATCAATTTTCTAGTAAAATTATTTTGCAGTGATTGGGTATGAAGCACATTGCCTTGGCCACCAGTTGGAAATGGCTGCACCATGACACTTCCTTACATTAAATGATCCTGTCTGATTGGATTCATCACAGTATGATTATACTGTACTATTTCAGTGGCTTAACACAGTCAGCTTCTCTCAAGGTAAACCGAAGAATGAAATTCATCCCTGGTGTTTATTTTCATTTGGCACCAGTGATGGAAATTTTTACATTACTTTTGTATTTTCCTAAAAACAAATGGCATATTATATATTATATCACTAACAAAACAACAAAACAAATTCATTGATCTTAGTGGTTGGCTCACCAGAAACAAACCACACTGTTTATTCCATTATTATAGGACTCGTTCACTAAAGAGAACAGGAAAATTTAAACTTTCTAGTGAAGGGTGGCCCATGTAATACTGAGGGGGTGGGAGGTATTTGGTGCATCTCTAATAAAAATAAGGCATGACGATAACATGCAATTGAAAATCCAATGGCTTTGCATCAACAGCAAAGAAAGTGGAAGAGAGGTGGGAAGATAGGCTTTAAACATTTTTTTCCCACTTTTTTCATTGGCTTTATTGTGTAAAGGGCCATAGTGCTGCTTTAGAAAGTGATTCTGATCAGTACAGCACAAATCTCAGGGGACAAAAGTTGTTAACAGCCTGTTAGGACCTTTAGAACTCTGATCTACAAAAACATTCTCTGAAAAGAGGTGAGCCACTATCTGAAGTAGGGCAATACTAAATTAAAACACCCCTAATCTTGCTTGGCCAGCGGTCTCTCTTCTAGCAGCAGTTCTACTCACTGGTCCATGAATAGGAGGTGCTATTTCCAAATCTTTAGTATAAAAGAAAAAAGCCCAAGGACATATTAATTAATTAAACATAATTTCCTTTTTCCTCCCCAAGTATGCTTTTATATCCTTCCAGGGCAACCAGATAACACAATTTAGCTACAAACAAACACAAAAAGAACAAATTGTGAAGAAAGACAAAACCCTGCGACATTTTCTCTCCTTTTTCCACCTCTCATTAATTGCTTGGCTCTGGGAGGGAAAGGACTCCAAGCCCGAGCTTTGCACAAAACTCATCCAAGAGTGAAGAGGGCAAGCTGAATACTGAGCCTCTCCAGCTGCCCTGGAGTGAATGGCTTTCTGAGGGGTATGAATGCTCGCTGTCTCTCCCCATACAATGTAGGTGTTACTGCTCACGAGGAGAAAAAAACAAAACAATAATCACTTGAAGGGGAGAGAAGGCGTCCTGGGCAGGGGGGGAAGCACAGTCCCTTGGAAGGATAGAAAACCCCGTCGCCTTCGTGTCGGCGAGAGGGGCTGGGCACAAAGAGTGAGGCTGGATGGTGCTCTCCAAGGCTGGGGGCACTGGGGAAGAAATGTTCTGCTCTGAGTGAAATGGGATGAAAAGTGTGTTTTGTGATGAAATGGTAAAAAATCTCCCCAACCCCAAAAAGGTGGAGTGGCACATCTGAAGATCCTTGCTGCTTCTTCTGGTTTTCATTTCACACCATTAATGTGCCTGCACGTGGCCGAGCAGTTAATGAAATCATAGCCTTTGCTGTTTTCCTTCATTCATAAAATTGAGTGCAAAATTAAGTTATTACTGACTTTTCTGTAAGTGGGGTCTGCTTACAGGGAGAGGAAAGCAGCTGGTGATCACTGGGATAATGAGTCTGCACTTTTCTGGTGTGGTGTATTCACCTGAACATATGAAAGAGATCTCATCTGATCTGGAGAGAGACACGGAGGTGCAGAGGACACAGAGTAACAGGACTTTTCTGTCTTTATCTTCCAGCATTAGTACATCTGGTTTTTTTTTTCCCCCCAATGTTTGTTTTTCCCCTCTCATCTTTGCATTTACCATGCACCTTTGGGAACAAGGGAAGGGAGCGTGGAAGGCAAGCTGGGTGAGATCAGATGCCTGCACTTTTAACTCTGATCTTGTTCAGTTTGTATTTAGACCCTCTGAAGGCCTTTTGCATGAGTTACTTTTGGTCTGAGCAGACCTTTACTCTTATGTCAGCACAAAGGGGTTAGGTGCAGTGCTTTCTGTGGCAAAAGCCCTCGCTGGGGCTGAGCAAAATCTCAGCTTTTTCAGGAGCACGGCAACACAAAAGATTTAAGGGGGGAAATGGTTAAAAGGGAAGCCCTTTTCTCTTTGGGTTGAATGCAGTGGGGAGATTAAAACTTTCATTTGAGATTTTGCTGTATTCATAGTAGTGAGGCCATGAATAGGTCTAAGTCAGAGCCCACAGTGGTTGTGGTGTGCCCTTTTATTCTCTGGCACATCTTCAGACACAGGTTGTTTTGCACTTGAAAGAGGTGAAAGAGGGGAATGTGGGATTTTGACAGCTGATATTGGCCTCTGAGCTCTTGATGGGGATTTTCTAATTAACCCCAAGGGCCCATCAGGTGGTCAAAATGGAATGATTTCTGTCAGGAAGGGCAAAAAGTTGGAATTTTCTATTTTTTTTAATTTTTATTTTGGACAAATACACTGGGGATGATTTTTAATGAGATATGTACGATGAAACCAGTTATGAGGAGGATTTTGGAAATTTTTAGGGCCTGAATACCCCTAAAGCTCAAAGTTTCAAGGAAAACTTTCCCCCTTGTGAAGGTTTCTTGGGCTTTATGTAATAACAATAAAGCTAATTCAAGCAAATGCCTTTTGATCCCGATTACTTCCCACAAATCTTTACCACTGAGACAATCTGAGGTGGCACACTCCCACCCTGTCCTCTCCAGCTTAGGGGACTGGGGGTGGTGAGTCCAAGGGAATCAGGATCCTTACTGCATGGATGCAACTGGCAAAGCTGATTAGAGGAACAGCCATAAAGCAGGAAGGTTGGACTAAATGTGTGATAATTTGCATTCTGCAGAAACCTTGCAAAACTTCCTCCTGAAGTTTCAGAAGGCAAAATGTGAGCAAACCTGCCTGTGTGTGTTTGCACTGATTTTCCAGTATTGGTGATTGTACCATACTGAAGCACATGAAGTTTGAAGGCAGCTGCCCTGGTTATCCAATCTCCTTCTAAATCCATGATGCAGGATGGAGGATTAAGATGCAAGGGAAAAAGTCTTGAGCTGTGATACCTGTAAGTCAGGAAAGCTAACAGAAAGGCATTTAATGTTGATTTTGTATACTACTGAAAGAATGGAATTATAGCTTCACAATACATGACTCCTTACAGACATTTATATGGGATGGAGATATCTATATATTTATATTTATATCTATATCTATGTCTATATTTTTATATCTAAATCTTTATATCTGTATCTCTTAGGTCTAAGAATTAGTGTACAAACTTGAGTGACTTATTCAAGATAATACTAATTCACTTTTTTTGTCTTTGGGGTATTTGAGAGTTACAAAGGGAAGGAGAAAAAGGCAGAAGAAACATGAAGGAGATGAAAAGAATCCTACTGAATGAATTAATCTAGAAGTAATAGCAAATCTAGCTGTAAAAGGAGATGTCTTCCTTTGTTCCTCTGCCTGTCCTGCATCTCAGAGCCAAGGGCAAGAAGTTGCAAAGGTTTCATCTTCCAGTCATGGCAAAAGTCATTTGCGACATCTCTGCCTTCTCTGTTATCTCTCAAACTAGAAGTATCCTTTATCCACTTCCCATATCAGTCAAGTTCAAATTTCACATGATTTGAAACTCATCTGAAAGTAGTGCCCTGGGCCAACCTTAGGTTTGCACTGGACAGGAACACAGACGCACTGAGAGGAGGAGTGAGATAACAAAGGTGAATATACATAAATAGTAAGTTTAAGTAATAAAAAGTAAGTTTAGTGAAGAAAAAACAGTAAGAATGCTGCTAGCAAAGGGTGGTAGTTGCAGGGAGTAAACAGAAAATTTAAGGATTTCAGAACCAGACAAAATGTTTGAAAACAAAACTTAAAAAGATAAAATTTGCTTTCACTCACATTTGGCCACAAGATGTTTGGTACAGGTCCAAAAATGTTTGGGGTTTTTCTTCTTTTTCTGGAATTCAATGAGTGCATTTTGAGTGCACAGAGACAAAAGCTGCAGAGGCTGGTCTGTTTCTGGTTTTATCTAACGCCTGGAGACAAACAGAGGTGTATGCTAACTTCCATGGAGTAAAAGATATCCTCTGCCTCCACATCTGCAAAACCACAGTTACTTTAGCATGGTGTGTGAAATTCTAATTCAAAAGCCTGCCACAGAGGATGAGAACAATCTCATTTGGCTATCAAGGCCCACACAATTTTTAAGACAATGTAGGGATAGTACTTGGCAATTAAAATAGGTGCTAAATAACTGCAAGAAAATAAATATGAAATCTAAAAAATAAACTGAGAGTGAGCACTTTGAGAAGTCAAATTCCTCCACTTACTTACATTAGGAAGAGGTAGCTCCCCCAATGGAGATTTTTGGATCTTTGGATAACATCTGCCTGACTATTTTTTAATGGTCTTGAGAATATGAATTAATAGACTTGACTTGGCTCAGAGGCTTTATGCTCCACTTAGCCAGGGATTATTTTAAGAAATCTAATAAGATACAGACATTTATCCATCTTTACTGAAATGAAATTAGTACTATTTCTTCTTGCCTAAAACGCACCGGAAACGCACAGATTTTTTCCCTCCAGTCCTGATCAGCATTGCAGTGTGCATGAACAAGACATTCATCTTGCTGACACATCTTGTTCCAGCTGTTGCTGTGACAAATTGTTTCTGCTGTAGTTCAGCTGAGGTGCTGCAGGAGTTTGTTCATAACGGATTTTAAATTATTTTTTGAGGGCAGCTTTAAATCAAAATCAAAGTGAGTGCTGCAAAGTTCCGTCAGCCACAGACAACGCAGAGAGAGGGACAAAAAAGCTCAGGGTGGTTCCCAGTCCTCGTGAATCTACAGACTCTGCCCAGTTTCTGAGCAGTGTTCTGCACAGTGAGTTTTGCCAGAACATGTAAGAAAGGAATGTTTCCTCTTGTGGGGGAGGATTTGGCTTCTGAAACAAAACCCCACTTCCACTGCCTATCAATGAAATGCATTGTTTGAGGGCTGGCCTGTGTCTTTTATGAACACTCCAGTGTTTCATCCACCACTGACTGCTTCAGATTGAGATCAAATTTCATGTTTTGGCAGGGGTGGAGAAAATAATGCTACCATAATGATGACGACAATGCTATGAAACGTTAAAGGCAACCACACGCTTGCTCTAAACTCACCAATTTTCTTCTCATGCTTAAGAAAAGTGGAAAGACCATATCTCTACTTGGAATGATTTATTAGGGTAGAGCTATCACCCTGTACCCTTCCCAAGAGCTCACCAAGGCACTCCATGTTTATGGGTGCTTTCTTGCTGCTGGTGGCCCTTGGTTCTGTAATATGCTCGTCCTCCAACTTGTCACTCTTTGTGTACATTTAATTCAAGTTTTAATTAGTAATCCATGAAGAAAAACATCTATTGGTTCATAGAGTAAAAGCCCAGTATCAAAAAGGAAAGCTTGGGAGTGGTTACAAGTTCTCTTTTATCTCCCAGTGAGTTTGGATAAAGCCATGGATGTGATTCTGAACATTTGAATAAGTCATGCCTTGCAAATAAACAAGATTAATTTTCCCCCCACAAAAATTTGTTAGCTGCTTTGAAACAAACTGGGAAGAATTGAGACATTTTTAAACTCCTCTTCCATCCTTCTAGACCAAAGAGATTTCATTCCATTCACTGTCCCACCGGCGTCTGCTCTGTGTTGTCCCATGCATTTGCAGAAGTGAGAGCTCTAAGAAATGTCAAACCTTACAGGGAGAAATGTTTAAAAGGGAATTTTGAAGTGGAAACTTTTCAAGTTAACTTTCTGAGTCTTTTAAGTAGTGGTGGAATCAAATTGTAAACGATGTCTACTTAGTGGCTTTAGAAGTGGAAGCTTTAATATTGCTTTAGCAACTACATGAAGGTTCTCTTTGTTACTAGTTTTTCATGGGGGTATAAATTAATGTGCCTTCATACCTGTTTTCTATGTGCATTTTTTTTCTTGGTTAGTGTCACACAGCACAGGAGGTTTGTGCTTATTTGTAAACACTATTTATTTAATTTTCTTTCATTGTGTTTACAGAGAGAAATGCAACAGCATCTGCCCTAGAAACAGTTTGGGGAAAATAATTTCAATAATTTCAATTTCAATCATTTCAGGGCACAAAATTGATGGATAGTGGGTTTTGTCCAATTCTGACAATTTTGTATTTTTTTTGGATCCTCCTTCTGGCACTCTATCCACCTATAGCAATTATCAATCTTCCTGAATTAACTTAAACAGCTTTTAGTAAGATCTAAAACCTCTCAGAAATGAAACTGCTTTTCTTTTTTCCCCCTGAGCACTACATCCTGATGCTCTTTTTGTTGCTGAAACAAAGTTTATTTTCCATACCGTATCTATGCCTCATGTATATTAAGTGTCCTTTTTCAACACGCTTTCTGATTATAGGGGCTTATTCACACTTTCTACCTTAATCACTGACCCACCAGGAGATTAAGGCTCATCTCTAGAGTATTTGGTAAGCCAGCTAATTACGGGTGAAATCAGTGGGCATTAGAGGAAGCTATAGGGCTTTGAGAGCTTGAATAGCTTTTGGGACAAGGGAGAGTGGCAGTCACTGCCTGACAAAAAATCCTGGGTCCCCTGGATGCTGTTTGCTGGTGGTGCCCTTACAGACCAGTCCTTCTTCCCTCTGAAGGGTCTCTGGTCTGGCAGTACTTTCAATGGCTTCACTTGTACAGCAAAGAGGAACTTCAGCTGAGAACTTGTGGGCCTTCCCTTGCTTGCACTTGATCTAAGGAAACTCATTGGTGTCAGTGAGAGAAGCTTTTGAATTTTTGTGCTGGGATAAAGCAGTGGAGCAAAACAGCAAAATCTATATAAATGTGCTTAATGTGCTGTGTAATGTAAGGGTGATGGTGCTGTGTACGTGGGTCTGTGTGGAAGCAGATGAGGGCTGGGATGGGGAGAGGGAGAGGGGCTTTAGACAAGGACATAGAGTGACAGGATAGGGGGAAATGGCTTAAAGGTGAAAGAGGGGAGATTTAGATTAGATATTCAGAAGAAATTCTTCCCTGTGAGGGTGGTGAGGTCCTGGCACAGGTTGCCCAGAGGAGCTGTGGATGACCCATCCCTCAAAGTGTCCAAAGTCAGGAGCTCTGGGCAACCTGGGATAGTGGAAGGTGTCCCTGCCCATGGCAGGAGAGGTGGAGCTACGTGATCTTTAAGGTCCCTTCAACCCCATAGAACCTTCTATGGTTCTATGAAATATGTGACAATGTTAGTAGAATAAACAGAATAAAAAAATCTTGCTATAATGGATCACTCTTAGGGATAAAAAGCTGGTCTTAAGCTTCCAAAAATGCATCTATAATCACAGCTCAGTCCTAAGTGGGTTGAGGTAGGGCCTGCTTCTTTGTCAGAGCAGCCACGAGAGGGCAACATGAGCATGAGCACAACAAAGAGTGATGCCAAAGAAGAAATCTCTGATGTAAAACATAACTTGTAATTCCTGCAGCATTTGTGCAGCTTGCCTTGTCTTTAGCTCAAGCTGTGTGCTGGGAGGGTAGGACAGGGCCCCTGTTTGGCATTTGCCCTGTGCTTCGGGGAGCTACTTAAAGCCTTGGGGAGGTGACACACTGCTGTGTTACACGGCAAAGTTTCACTCCTACTTTTTCCAAGTGCAGAGGTTATGTAAGATTTGGGATCTGGAGTGGTGGTGCTGCTTCTCTCCAGTTTATGGCAGACCTTTCGATGTGAGGCTTCTGGAGCCTTCTGAATATGTATGAATTTCAGATTTTAAGACAACAGCCCTGGTCCTCAGACAGGTGCAGAAAACCATTAAGAGGTGACTTCAACTAAAAAGAGAACAAGAAGGTTTTATGAGTTTAAAAGAGTAATAGTATAATGGCAACTGCCTGAAAATCAGCCCTGTGTTGGCTTGGCTAAGAAGTCAGGAAAATATCCCCAGTGAGGAAACCCTGGGATGCATCAGACTGGAGTGTCTGGTTCTGGAGAGCAGATGAAAACTGGGCCAGGGACCTGCAGCTTTTGTTGCAGGGTCCCTGTCCAGAGACTGAACGAGAAGCAAAGTTCTAGCAAACCAAGTGCTGCCTTAAAACAAAACTGAAGCTTAGGTTTGTGCCAGCCTGCGGCAACTGCACATTAGGGAAATTTAGGTATGCATTTATTTTCTCCTTAATGAATACAGGCTTGAGCTCCAGTGACATAAAGTCTTGCGTTTGAACCCCAAAGAGGAGGCAAATGGTGGCAGGTTTGCCTTGGATTGTGTTTTCAGCAGCTGCAGCTGAGCTATCCAGGCCATGGGAGAGAGTCTGTGCTGTGTGACTCCTTCCCTAAATACTTGTGCACCTGTTGCACAGACAAGACACATAGAAATGAGTGTGTTCTGTCTGCCTGGGGAAAAGATACCTTTGTAGAAAATCTGAAATCTAGAAATTCATGTAAGACTGAAAAATTGTAAGAAACTACAAATTATTACTAGGATTTCAAAGAAATAGCTGGAAGTATTTCTTGCCCTGATAAATTTGAGTTAGGAAAAACTGTGTTGATATTAGATTGATTTTGCGCTTTCAGCATGGTCATTGTGATTCTTTGCAACCATTCCTTTAAAATCAGGCCGTGCCCTTAATGGAAAGAATAATCTAGGAAAGAAAACAGGAGAGAACAGATTTTCCTGGGGTACCCTTAGAGGAGGAGATCCTGTCAATGTGGGTGTCTGAAGTTACTGTGAAGGATATCTTTCCAGCAAAGCAATCCCATCCTTGAGGGGGAAGTACTCCTATTTATGACGAAGTTCTCCAGGTTGCTGGTCTATGATGAAAGCTAGGTGCTGGTCAGAAGGGGACAGGGCTCGTGTGCTTTGGTCTTTAGCAGAGAAGTCTCTGCCCCCAGGCAGAGCACACTGACACACCAATTAAAGGAACACTCTTTGTGGAGAAGAACTCCCATCGATAGGAGAGCTGGACTGGGGACTTAGCCAAGTGCTCTCTAGACTGCTCTCCCCAGTCTGAGGGGATCCTGGCAGGCTCTTGCAGTAGGGTGCTCACCTGTATTCATTCTCTCCAGTTTGCCTTCTTGTTTCATTTAACTAGTTTCTGTTTCTAGTCTTCCGGTTTTAATTTTAGCCTTTAATGTTACTGATGGAATTCTTAATGTAATTAATATTCCAACCAATTCTTGATTCTTTCAAGAACTGCCCAAGGTGCCCCGTATGTGACTGTTGGGCCTTGTGTATTCATTTGTTTATTCACCTGGCCATTGTGTGGGAGCAAGGTGTGTGAAGATCCCACTGTAGCTGCAGGACCAAACCAGGAGTGCCCAGAAGATGGGGAATGTGGGCTGTGAAGCTTCCAGATAGTCCTTGCTAGGTTGTGGGGAGCTCTGGAAGAGGGCTACCCTGTTATCCCCACTCTGCCTTTCCCGGTTTTGTGGCAGCAAGAAGCCAGCTCCATTGTTTTCAGTTTCCTTAGAGCCTTGAAGATATTCTCTTGTGTCAAGTTGAAAGGTGCACCTCAACTGAATAAGAAAATGGAAAACATTAATGAACATAATACACTGTCTCTTCATATCTTAATTATTTGTGTGACTGTTTCCCTTTGACCTTTCTCCCTGGCCATCTATTTGATGTATTCATGCAAAGAGATGTTTTGCACAGAGGGAGGAAAAAATGTTCACCTGTTCAAAAAGCTGCCACCAGGACGCAGATACAAGCAGAGATTCTTTCTGTCATCGCCGCATTATTTTCCTGAACACACTGTAATTTCATCAATTTTCCATGCTTATGGTCATGAATGCTTGACATTACCATGTCTTTGCGTTAACAAAAAAGGAAATTTCATGGCTTAAGATTTCCCTAGAAGAATAGGGAGAGCGTGAAAAGCCAGCCAAATTGCAGAGGGCTGCAGTGTCCTTTGTTCCACAGCAAGATGGTCTTGTGGAGAAATCTGTATTGTATGTTTTGGGTTGGTCATCAGTTACATGTTTAGAACAAACTAGAAGTCATACAGGTTTTTTTCTACTTTAATTGTGTGCTAGTTTGCATTTGAGTTGTGGTTTATTAGATTTCAGAAAATTGGGATTAAATGTGAATGCAATGTTTAAGGCTTTGGGTATTTGGAAGGCACATAAACATTTGCAAGGCTAGATCTTGTTCGTCTCGGAGGTTGGACTAGAGGATCTTTAAATGTCCCTTCCAACCTAAATCATTCCATGATTCTACCTTCAGGCAATTTGAATGAACGTGGGGCTGTGTTGGTTAGTGCTAGGCAAAGATGCAACGCCAAATATTTCCAGGTTACAGATTTTTCCAATGCGTTACAGGGACCATCTGCAAAGAACATCCTAACAAAAAGGCAAGTGGGTTTGGATGGATATGACATTCTTTACTTTATAATGTTGATTTCATGTGCCAGACAGATCTGGCCATTACCTGAACCCATAATGATTAATAGGATGTTCCTGAGTGACCTTAGAAAACTTCAGACTTCTTGTAACCCAAGTTACGTTTTCTTCTTTGCTGATCTCTGACACAGAGGTGATGCTGATTCTGTCAGAGTTGCCCTTGCACTTCCCTGTGACTCTGTGAAGGGAGTACATGACATTGCTTTTGTACTTGGTGAAATACATATCCTGACTGGCTGACACACAGAGCAAATGGAGCCAGGCTGAGAGAGCTTTCCTGTCTATTTTTATGGAGAATGTGGAAGACACAGTAGAGCCTACAGAGTCTTGTTTGCCAGTGGGGATGTGATAATACAAACATGCTTTCCCAAGCCACCAGATATTTTTGTGTCAAAGAATGGCCAAGAGGAATTAAGACCTCAATAAATCCTTTTTAGAATGTGTTACACTTCTTGTTTGCTAACTATGAGGATGTTGGGCATTTCTAGCAGAACTTTTATTTAATTAATCAGTCCGTGATTGAACAGGGAAATTCTTTTAGCTGTTAATCAAAAGGATGGTCTGCGTAAGAAGAAGAAATGGATCTGGCTTTTCTGAGGCAACAGCATAGACCCAGCAAGTGTGAGACAAAGACCGCTGCTCTGTTTGCTGGTAGATAGCTGTGCATTTCTTCCCATGGAGCACTTCCAGCTGAGACTGGAAGGATTGGAGTTGGCTGCCTGTGCTGCTGTGCTGGTGCGCATCAGGAGCAACTTCACTCCGGTCAGCAGTTACTAATACATAAAGCTGGAGTAAGCAAAAGCATTGCAGGACCTAACAAATATCTCCTGTGGGAAGACTTGAGCTACCATACTGCATAGCAGTTTTACTGTCTGTGAAAATGAAATTAAATCAGACTCCCCTGTTCATTCCTCTTGTCTGACAGCTGAGCCTTGATTGATGTCCTGTTTCTTCCCTTTCCATAATCTTTCAGCACAGTGTAAAAAAATGCTAATGGAAAACACAAACTGCTCTGACAGCTACTCTTGTGCTATACTAAGGATAATGTCACCAAAGTATTGTTAGGGACAGTAGGAAGAGTGAGGTTTTACAAATGATTGTACAGATCTCCATTACTTGTGGAGCTTTGGCTTCAAAGTCTGCAGTTACCACAGGAAGGATTTAATACTATCCCTTCAGAATAAGTGACAGCTACTTCCATTCAGGCTGATATGACCAGATTTACCTCTGTCTTGTACATTTGCTTGGAATTGCTTCTTATTGGACTTAGTGGGGCACAGGAAGATGTCTAGGATCAACAGGTGGGAACATTTCTAGGAGTAGTTTGCATATGTTTGCAATAAAGCCATGACTGTTGGTTATCACTGCACTTGGTATGATTAAAGGAATACTGGCTGCTTGGGAATGGTATGGTTTTGGCCTTTGGGAATGGAATGTGCTGGCATAAAGAGCTCCAGGCACTGTAAGGTGGGAATGGAGGATGACCCTCCACCTTTCCCTTGCTCCCCATCACCTTTCTCTTGCTCATCCTTCCACTACTGTGAGAGCAGCAAGGCAGGGATTCACCCCATGCTGGATTTTGAGCTGGAATGATGATGGCTGAGATATGTTTTGTGTCTTTCCATGAAGACAAAGGAGGTAAAAAGTTTGTTCAGTCATTGCTAAAACAGGGGAGCTTGAATTAATAAGACATAAGTTAAAAAGCCTGCCTTATGTCTCCCCAGACTATTTAGGGTCCCAGTGATTAAGATTTTTATTGATCTTTCTCAGGTCTGGTAACATCTATGGAAGCATGCACGGTGCTGCTTGAAAATCATTGTAATGTAGTAAAGTACATAAAAAGTATGCAATTAGACTGTGGTGGATGAAAATGTGACATGATTACAAGGATATAAAAACATCCTTTTTAAAGTAATTAGCTCATAATTCTTTTGTGACTTACAGTTCATAAGTACTATGAGCTGCTTGTACAAGCAGAAAAATAAAGGGACTTAAGCAACACAGTCACATTCTAAATCAACATGCATGTTAAGGGGTGCTGCCAGCAAAACATAACCAAATTAAAAACATATATGTTGAGAAAAGTCCTTGAGTTTTACATTTTAGAGAGAAAAATGAAAATTTTCAGGGGAAATGAGTCCATCCATTAGGATGGTGTATCAGTCTAATCTTTGGCACAATCTGATCAGTGGGGAATCCCAGCACTGGCAAGTTGCTCTTTTCTAGTGAAAATGTCTGTTCCACTTCCCATGTTCAAAGCAGAAGCTTTTTCAATCCAAATATTTCTGTCAAGTGAATTCCACCTGGTTTATATCCTTATGTAATAGAATGCTACAGATGTGACTGTGTTTATCAATTTCTTTTCATTATGAAGTTCACATTTTTCTTATTTTGTTTAGTATATTCCTTTCTATTTATTTCCTTCTTTAGTAGCAAGGGCTGAATGCAAATGAGACCATGTTTTTATGTATGTTCTATTATAGAAAGATAATTGTTTATTTTTTCAAGGGCATTTACAGTTTTTGCAGCTAAAACATCAAGTTAATTGCTTACCTTTACGTGTATTATTCACACACTTGTATTTTGTGACCTTCACTTGAATTTCACAGCTCATGTGAACCTGATGGTCTACAGGGTGCTGATTTTTTAAATTTTTATTATTATTTTATCATTCCTGATTATAATTATTGCTTACTTATTTCAGGAGTTTAAAACGAGAACAGGATTTTAAATAAACTTTACAAGTTGACAATTCCTCACTCTTGCACACAGTAGAGACCTGTTGTTGATTATCAGCTTTGCCACCTTTCCCTTTCTTTTTGTATGCTTCATGTACTCGTAGAGCATAAAAACTTCAAAGTTTCAGAGATGATGGTTCACTGCTGCCAAGTGACTTTATCTCCTGATAGGCAGAATTACATCAGCAGTGCCTGAGAAATATAAAGTAATGTGGGTTTCGGGTTCTCTTTTTTGTTGTTTTGTTTGTGTGTTTTGTTCTTTGGGTTTTTTTTAAGAGTTTCATGAGGTCTATTAATTTCTTTTCTTCTCCCAAGAAACACAAAGATATAAAAAGTCCACTGAAAAGTATTAAAACCCCTCAAGCCTAGAATGATCCAAATAGGAGATTTTTAACAGGTTCTTCAAGTTCTAAAATCCTGTAAGACAGTTCTGTGGGTTATTTTTGTTTAGTACATTTAATAAGTTTTATTTAATTTGCTTTCATGAATTTAATTAGATTAATTTGAAGCAAAAATTATAAACCTCAATGCTAATGCACCAAGAGAAGTGCTAAAGCCCACAATCAAAGGGGATCAGACAGGCTAATTGAGCCACAGTACAAATGAAGGCAAATCTGTCCTAATTTCTTGGAAAAGACCTTCTTATTTTATGTTGGTGGTGTGATTTGGGAGAAGAACTAGAGGAATTGTCTCAGATTCATTGTGTTGCCTGGACAGAGGCTCTGAAGGGGTGTAACCATTCTGCTTAGGCTGCATTTTGTGGTGGCTCAGCCTTCAAGCGCTGAGCCCGACTTCGTGCTGCCTCTGTGACGGTAACGCCAGAATGGGGTGCTCCCTATGGGAAACTCCTTGGATTTCCAGCCCTTCTGTGCCGTGGTCTGAAGGCTGTTCTTGCCATAAACTAGCACTACATCAAGACTTCCCAGAAGTAAATGTTTGCAGAAGCCGCAATTACGTATAGTCTCTCAGACTTCACAATTTTCAAAGCAGCCTCTCATCACATCAGCAGCCCCATAAATCCTGCAGCCTGCTCATCCGAGGAGATATTTCAGACTACAGCCATCGTTTTACTGATTTGTAAAGGCTGTAGCATATTTAGGTATAATAATAACAATAACAACAATAATGATCATAATAATAATACATTTATTCTTCCTTTGATGACTGCAGAACTGCCTGGGTCACACGAGTGATGCTATAATACTCGTTTGCATACTGATTATGCTGTTCTTTTGCTCTCAGTTATAATGAGACCAGATGCAGAGAAGCAAAATCTGCCCCGTGTTTTAAAGAGTGTTGAAATATACCTGAAGAAAGTAGAAGATCAAAAGAAATAGAGTTAGATGCTGGTTTTCTGCTGTACTCAGTGTCTCAGTGGCTCTGCTTTTATGAAATACGAGAGAAAACAATGTGAAGTTTTTTAAACGTCTATGTAGTAGCATCTCTCTGTATTTAAAAGCACAGCCAGCCCAAGTGGCAATGGTTTATGCTGTGATGCTGGTAGAAAACCCAAAGTATATTTGCACTCATCTGCTGGCACTTCCTAACAATTGATTAGCGGCTCACAATTATCATGACCTGATATTTTTGTTGTACCAGCAGAAATCAAGTCGACGTGGCTGAGCCACCTCTAAGGGTAGCTGCAAGGCTGAGAAATTCAGTATGTTGGCATGAAATCAGCTCAGTCTACAGCCAGAAAATGACAGGACCGAGATGGAGGTTTATTGCATAATTACTTCAACAATATTTCATCCACGGGTTTTATCAAGCTGCAGGACAGGCATATCCATTGTAATTATATTTTACATCTGTAATGTGACACGTTAATGAAATGTGTCACTACACTGGTGTTAGGATCCATTTCATTAATGCAAAAGACTTTTGTTGTATGCTTTACATTTGGAAACAGATTTAAGTATTAAGTGGCTAATGTCTGCAGCCGGGGAATCCTTTCCGAATTTGTAACACTGACCAGAGCAGACCGCATTACACTCTCCAAATGGTGCATTTTTGCATTTGAATGTCTGAATTATCCTGGTTTCTTAGAGACGACCACAACACCAACATCTTAAATCCTCAAAATATTGTCCGCTTCATTGAATGCTCATGATCTAAGCATATGTGTAATTATTCTGTAATTCTCCCCAAAATGTGATTCCTTGGAAATGCATACTAGATCTCCCCTATTGTAGCTGCAATGACTATTTCTTTGTGCCCGCTTCTTTAAATACGGTCACAAGGAAGTCTGTGTGCCTTGGTGCNAGGAAAAAAAAACCCCAAAACCTCCACCAAAAACCTGCTTCATTTGTTTCAGGGCACAGAGCAAGGTCACAAAAAGACCATTTAAGATAGTATACATACAACAGTAATCTTTCTGACAAGAAACGGGTCTAATACCACGAACAAGGGGCTTAGGGTTAGGCAAGTATACAAAATTAGAATTTGCAAGAGTTACCAAACCTGGCTCCCATAACATATGCGTGTGCACACTTTGGCAGAGGGCAAAGGGGAATCCCATGTACCTTAAGCAGATTCTCAGCACACATCATGCAACAGGGAAGATGATTTTTCAGAAATTGCTGTTAATGCAAAATATATATACTCTTAAAAACAAAATCTCCTTTGTCTAGAGGAAAAAATCAATTTTGTTAATTTTAAAAATTACAGTTTATTCAGTAAAGCAAAGAAAATTTATATGCATTTTTTACTGAACATTTACTTACTTTTCAACCACAAGAAGAAAGTTCTTTGGCAATAGGACTGTTGCAGACACCAGAGGTGCAAAGGCTGAGATCTCATTAATTGTTCTTGTTCACAAGTGCCTTTACTGGTCCGTCTTTAAGAGAGCTGTATGTAAGATTTAACTTCTAAGTCCTTTGTAGTAGTTTCTCGTAACACCTTCTGTTAAAAAAAAAATTGCTTTCTGAGTTTTTGTTCGATAAAACTTAATAGTTAATTCTTTCATTTCAAAGAAACAAAATTCAATCAGAATCAGAAATACATGAAAGCAATGGGTTATTAAGTAAATTCAAGTAGTTACAAAATATTGTGCAGGTTGTGAGCTTTGTTTATGTAGAAATATTCTTGTTAAATATATTTTTCTCTCATTTTTCAGGTAAAAAAAACCCAAAAACACTTTAAAGGGGTGAAAACATTTTATGGCTTGAGACTGGAAGATTTTTCTGAGGAGGCTTTATAAAATTATGCTTTCTTGTTTCTCAGAACAGATATTATTTGGGATAAACACTATGCAAAATCATCCACACTAAGAAAGGTACATTCTTAGAGTTTATTTTTCCTTTTTAACCTAAAAAACCGTAACACTCTAAGTTGAGGAAAACAGGTTTAGCTAGACAAATAAAATAAGCACTAATTCATGCAAAGAAATTTGAATATGCTGAGGAAATTAAAACTGTGTAAAATAGTTTCTGCATCGACTCAGGGTAAGAACTGTTAGCAAGTGCTGCCGTATTTGGCTCCTCGCACCGTTTCACCTTATAATACACAATCTGAGTATTAATACACTTTTAGTTTTTCCCTGATAGATTTTCACTAGAATTGAAATGTAAAATACAATTCTAGGGTTCAACCAAGAAAGAAGTAACAGGATTGAAGATCTCCAACGAACAGTTTAGTATTGCTCTGGCTTTCACCCTTTAATTAAGAAAAAAAGTATTATTTAGACTGTGTTGAACAGAAATTGGCTGAGGTAGGCTGTTGCAGTTCAGTTATTGTTTGAGGCACTAAAATAGTGCTAAACCCAATAGGTGAGTTCCTGCATTTGTACCCTCAACCCTTCCACAGGGATGGGGAAGTTTCCACCACACACTTTCCTCCTGGTGGCTGCTGTCCTGGTTGTCCTCCATGGTCCCACCAGGTTGGTCAAGGTGTGAATTTGTACAAAGTACCTGTGGGATTGCCAGCCCTGCTGCAGGTCTCTGGCACACCACTGGCTCATCAGGCACAGACACAAACCTCTTCTCTGCCAAAATGGGCATTTCTCCAGAACATGGTGGTGCTGTGGCACCTGAGTTGGAAAAGCCATCTCTGAGCAAGTCACTCCCTGCTGCACCTTCTTCCTCTGCCTGAAGGCAGGGAGAGAGTTCCCAGTGCAAGCATATAATGAATTCCAACTGTGCAGATTTGGTTTGGGAGCTGCGAGTTAAAATCCTGACCCTGTGAAGTGGGTGGTGAAATGCTGAGTGATTTGAACACGGCTTGGATTTCTCTCGGAGTTCATAAAACTGCTCCCTGCTGAAATAAAACAACTGGGACTGAGAGCTCTGTGTGCGTCACAGGGCTGCAGGACAGAAATGGGAACGTATAATTCACTTTTTTAGAGCTAAAAAAATTGAAATCAATATGTGAAGTGCAGGAGTGAATTTTTTTATATACAGTCTGGACACGTCTTTATTGTGAAATGAAGTAGTGACTGAGAAGTGGCTTTCATTTTAATAGAGCACTTTTTCATTACTGCATTCCTCCTCTCACACTTTCCCCTATATCATTATTTGCAATATCTTTTTCCTAAAACCCTGAAACATCATCTGAATGAAAATTATCCGAACAAGCAAGGAAAGTACCTATAAATAAACATTTGGCAGGGAATCTTTGATACTGTGTGAATGTTGATGGCAAACATTTTAATGAGGCCAGCCTTGGGTTTAAAAAAAGAAGTTGATTGTAAATCAGTAAAATGTGCTGGGCTTTCTAAGCTCCGAGTTGGCAACAGCTTGTTGAGAGTAAATCCTCTCATGGAAGGTTTTGCTAATCTGAATAAATTCAATTTCAAAATCCTTCCTTGATCTAAGCTTGCTTAAGCTCTCACCAAGGCCTAAGGACCCTGAGGGTCAATTCCAATAACAAAAGATAAGAAAAATCTGCCCTTTCTCATATCTCTTTGCAATACACAATAAGTTGTTACCTCACTGCAAAAAATCTTTGGCTTTAATGAAGTCGCCTTTTGATACTTGTTGAGGATGAAGTTCAATGTTTCCCACCCTGGTGCATGTCTGTGCTGCCTGCCACCCAGGACCAGTGTCACAGAACCTGGCTGGCTGCTTCCCTGGAGAAGTCCTTGAAACCACTACACTGAGCTACACAGCTCTAAAAAAATACATTAAATGGAGCTTTACAAAATTGATGGCGGAAGGGGGGCAGGGGGTGCGTGGGGCGGTGGTGGTGATAGTTGATACCAGGCTGGGCAGTCTGCACTTTTTTTTTTTCAATTTAATTAAAAATTCTTAAAGGAGAAAGTTTAGCTCAAAACCCAAACAAATTCTGGAGCTGGGCTGTGATTCAGAGGCAGCCCTGCTGCTGCTGTGCAAGTGTATTACAGACACCTGTTACTTCTGGATGTCCATGAATGAATATAGAGTGAGAGGTACAAACAGAACTTGTGGTTGGTTGAGTTTTTTTCCCCCCAATAGTTCTTAGTTGCATTTTCCTTTTGATTTAGGCTTTTTAATGTTGAGCAGTCATTTCTGTGAAGACTGTCAGACCTCATCTCATTGCAGTAATTGGATAAATAATATAAAAATCACCAAAACTGGAGCTTTTGAATAAACTGATTGAAATCTGGCTATGCTGTTTTTATCTGTTGAGTTTCTTGGGCAAACATGCTCCCCAAATCAATTCTGTTATGATAATTAAACTTATAAAAGGAAGTACCAGTAGGATTTAGTCTCTTGCTCAGATATTCTATCACAACATGTAACTTCAGACAGCAGAGAAGGGAATGATTACAGACAACTGCAGACACAGCAGGCAAAGCAGAACCTTTGTGTGGCCATGGCATATCTGTGGGGCAGAGGGACTTCATGGAGATTACAAATCTGCTCCGTCTCTGGGTGAAGGATTTGGAAAACTCACTCCATCTCTGGTTAGAAAATAGATTAAAAGACCTAACAACTTTTGGTAATATGAAACCAAATTTTCTGATGTTTTGTTTGCCTGGGTGTTGGAGGAAGGGCTGTGCAAAATCAAGTTGGAACTGTGTGTTCCTGGGTATGAGTTTATTTTTTTTTTATGCTACTATTGTTCTAAAATCATCTTCTCCATATGTTTATTTCAGTTGCTTCAGTTTGGTTGGATGAGGCTGTGCTTGCATTCATTGTTCAGTCTGGTAAGCCCAATGCACCTCTTCCTATGGCTTGTGCTAAGTGCTGGTGCTGCTGCAGCACCAGGATGCTCCTTCCTAGTGCCTCTAGCTCATGCTGTGACTCTAGCACAGGATCTTAGACACTCTGGCTCCTTGATTGGCAAAAGGTAGCCATAAATCTATGTAACAATGTCAAAAGATTAGTAGGAGAATTCGCTATTTAACACGTGTGAAAGAACAGAGGCTCTCCAGGTGAATCCCTGGAAAATTGAGGTCTCAAAGTGAAGAGGCTTCTCTTCAGAAGAGAGCTGAGACCCATTTAACAGGCTCCCCAAACCCATTTGATGGGCTCCCATCAGGCTCCAGTGTGGATGCCTCTGAGGAGGAAATGTGTGAACATATTTTTCATAAAGATAGCTCTTTATTGGAAATTGGGTTTTCTACCAAATCTCTCTCCTGCATATAAGCTCCACCCTGAGCACCTTTGCTACTCTGCCAGTTCTGCCCTTCAGCCTGTTTGTTCCAGAAATGAGTCTCTTTGCTGTGGCTTGATATGATAAGTGGCATTTGAATCAACGTGGTGCTTCCCAGAGGGATTCTGCGCTGTGCTGGGAGAAAGGAAGTGGGGTTGGTGTACGTACATGCAGTGAATGCACCGTCCTCACAGGAGCAGTGGCAAATATTTCTGTGAGTAAAGCTCAAGAGTGAGTAAAGCACTGTGGCTATTTGCCTCACATCTTTACTATTTTTCCTATTCCCTTTATTAAATTTTATGTATTAAACGGACTTCTTTCTCCGTGAATTACATTTAGGTTTTAAAACCATCCTTTAGAGCTTAAAAATACTTGTGTTCAAAGTTATTCAATGAGACAGATCGTGTTACTAGTTACTAGCCAGTATAACCAGCTATTCTCATGGACTGGATAATTAGTTCAAAGTAGAGGTTTTTTTCAGAGCCACAGCTCCTGGAGTCATATCATTGCATAAGAATATCAGCTTTCATTAAAAAAAAATCAGTCTCACTGGAAGTCAAGAGAAAAGATGAAAATGGCTTAAATATACTAGAAAGCTTTAATTTTGAAAGTCAAATAAAAGATCCATGGAAGGTTTTAAAGAAGACGTAAAATAAAGTGATTGCTATGTGATGTTTGAAGTTTTGCAGTTAGTAACACAATTAATTCGTGCTTGTACTTCATCTAGCATCTTTTTTCCAAGTTCTCAAGTATCTTAAAGTCATTGCAAATAACTTGTCATATGCAAAAACAATATTAGAAGTTTAAATTGGCAGGACATTGATGATGGTACCGACTGATCATGGTGCATGTGAGTTAACGTGACCGATATTCCTACATCCCATTTCTGTCACTCTTTGAGCTTCCTTGGCTTTTAGTAATATTTGTTTTGACATCCTTCAATAGGGTCTGCTTGCACTACAGATTATTCCCTTGCATCCACATTTCTTTTGCAGCTCAGCCATCCTCAAGTGACAAATAAAGGGTTTTAACCAAACTTAATTTGGGATTTTAGATTAAACTTTTAAAATAGGATAATTATTTCCATTGTCTCTATGTATTTACTAAAGAGCTTTCTTTATGCCTTAAAATGTCTTTCTGTCAGATGTATAGTGCAGTTGTTAGTGTGGAGTGATCATATTCGAACTGTAACCAATTTTGTTTTCGAATGACAATTTTGTTTTCTGATTTTGAGCTGGATATGAATAATAAGAAAAATTATTTTGCCTTGCTGTTTAACGATTCAGGGAGTGTCCTGGAGCTAAGTTTATACAAAGCAAAAATAGCATTGTAGCTGAAAATGCTGATTTTTGTAAATAAGCAGGCAAACCTGGACAAGAGATATACCTCTCTTTATTTTTAGTTCTCTTCTGGATTGAACCAATTTCTTTAAAACAATATTAAAAATGAAGCACGAATGCAGGCAAACACAGATACAGAACTGCTCCTGACTAGGGGTTTGTTTGTTACATGCAGATGAGATGCAAGAAGTTCCTGAGATGATCAGCGCAAAAAGAGTGTCAGTGGCAATTCAGAGTGCCAAGATTAAACACCTAAATCTGGGCATGGGAAAACATGGCAGATTTTTATAGTTTTCTGTGGGCCACAGGTAACACTTCTGTAATGTCACTGCAACTTTCAAAAGTTGCAATAATTAGCAATGAAAACTGAAGCATTCACTTTCTGGTTTCTCCTTTTCGGTGGATGAGCAATATTAGGTTTCTATTTCTAAAACTTCTGTCATGTAGAATTAGTTTTTAAAGACAGACATTGCTCAATAGAAAAATCTTTCCCGTTGTGGGCATGGCAGGATCATGCAAAGAGCTGTATGATTTTATCTCCTCCCATTAGTTGCTGTATTGAGGCAAGGGAATGGATTAATTGACCTTTCAAGCTCCCTAGTCTCAGCTCAGAAATCTGTATTTTTGTATTATTCTTTTTCTAGTCCCCTGCTCTTGAAGTCCCATAGTTACAAACAAGTTGCTGCCTTCTTTCTTTTTCATTTAAATGTACACTTTTGACTCTTTTGATTGTGGAATAAATCTTGAAAAGATTTATTGAAGGTGTTTTTTAGGGGCAAAGATCAAAAGGAAAATAAGAAGAATTTATGTATTTTTTTAAAAAAGGTCTATTTTTGAAGACGGTCTCTAATTTTCATAATTGAGTGTACAGAGTAGATGACAGTAATGTCTGCGAACAGATTTTCTTATCATTTTATCAGTTCTGTTTTAGATAAAGGTAGTATTATAAAGTATAAGGGTTAATTAAAAGTCATATTTTTTTCCACAATGAGGACTGGGCAAAGGTTTGATACAAACTGCACAGTGTAAGAAGCCAGAGGGTGATTTGCACCTTAGGAGGTAGAGCACGTCCAGTACTCATCTTCTGATACAGAGAAATAACCAGATCCTGGAAAAGCCAGGAGTGCTACTGTCAAAGTACAACATATGTCTACAAATGAGACTTGTTATCAGCTGCAACCTCTATATTTTCTCTTTTTTCTTTCCGTATGAACGCCCTTCAGGATCTCTTCCCTGGGATTGTAAATCCACAAATTTTTCTTTCAAACTTATCACACTAGCAATTTCTTACATATTCCTACAAAGTGTTGATGTTTAGAAAAAAAATCCAGGCATGAGTACTCAAAAAATTCAATCTTGACATGAACCATAGATTTCAGTGAATCTTAGATACTGTTTGCTCTCTGCAGCCCTCTTGGACTTCCAATATCACTTTTGTTATAACTTTTCTCTCACTGTGCTATAGTAGTTGTTTTTTACTATTCTTCCGAGATTTTGGGAAAACATAAAAAGACCTGATTCCTGATTCTCCCTAGAGGTCTTTTAATTATGCATAGCTCCCTTACTCATGAAAATCCACCTTCTCTTCCATCTCTAAGGAAATTTAATTCCTTTTTTGTGGCATCTTCTATCTTGAAATTAATGCCCTATGTCGTGGCAAATTCATTTTACTTTTCCCTTATCCTAAATAAAAGGAAAGTAACAGTGACCCCCAGGTGGTAAAGTAAAAGCTCAATACATATCCGGCAGCACTCAGAACCCATCCCTGAAGTCCAGCATGATTTCCATGTCAAGGAAGAGAGGTAGATACCAGGAAGCTATTTTAACTGTATTATTAATGAGGCTTTCCTGCATTAATTAGAAAATTTGTATTGTCACACCCCTAAGACATTAATTTGACCATCAGTAATGCAAGAAGATATGAAGAGCAGAGTCAGAGCAAACAGGAGTGTCTCCACATCAAGTTTTTAGGGCCAGAAGTGTTGCGGAGCACTGTCAAAGCTTCTTCAATAATGGCAAATAAAAGCAAAGCTTCTCCATTAATGATATTTATAGCAAATAAAGGCTGCATTCATCAGTCAAAACCCCACCAGGACAGGTGTTCGAGCTCTCTGTCTCATGGGCCTTTAAAGCTGTTGAAGAGAAATAAGCACATCTAAGGTCTATCATCCAAGCTTCATCATCACAGGCTGACATTTGAAACAGAGCAGAGGAGAGAGAACACCCTAAAAGAAGACATTTCTTTCTGCAGACCAGGGCGGTTCAGATGTATCTGTCTGTCCTACAGACCTCAAAAGATGGCAAGTTAATCTCATCCTAAAGTCTGTGCTGATGAAGATAGGTAGAGAGACTCTATATTTTAAGCAGAGACTATATCCATGAAAAGACAGACAAGTCTTTTTGAGTAACTTTTGACCATTTGGCAATTAACCCTGCAACTTTGATGTACTTTGTCACATCAAGTTTTACAAGTAGTATTCCTATAAATATAGTAGGAAAGCATTTGGGCACATAAGGATTATTTCAGTTTGTTGTTGAAAATTCATGTAAGCTCAATGCACATTTCTTAAGAAAATAAATAAAAATCACAGCACAAATTACAACCTTGTACTTAAACTTGTGCTATTGAGTCTTAAATGTGAGGCTGGCAGACTTTTACTGTCACTGTTGAGCCTCCGTCACGTCATAAGAGGAATCCGGAACACTTTTTTCTTGTGAGTGGAAAAAAAAAAGAAAGGAGAAAAAGAGAAGTTCATCCCATTGCCTTTATTACTTTACCACCATTCAAGTACAATGAGAAAGACCAAAAAGCTTGCATGACAACCAGAGTGGGTAATACATGAATAGGAAGTCTAGTTTCTTTACTTCTCTATGACAGACCTGAACAGTAGGCTGGGGAGATTTGGGGCTTTTTTTCTGTTGGGTTTTTTTCCTTCTTTTTTCTGATTCTATTCTTCTACATAACTTCTGTCAGAGAAATCAGCCATGAGAACAAAGGTTTGCCACAAATGTCACTCATTTTGTGCTAACATTTACCAAGAAGTCAAGATTCTACCAGAAGTACACATTCCATATAATAAATATTTGAGACACAGTGTGGGTGTGTACAGCACGCAGTCGTGGTCCCTTTGAGAAGCACAACAAACTCCATAATGATTCCCATACTGCTTTTTACCCTCCTGATTTTTATTTTGCTTTTATTCAATAAGTTTTAGCAGTTTTCTCTTTATTCTAAGAGGAGTTTACAATAGATGGCATTATGCGATTCTTTTTTTCTTTTTGGTAAAAAATCAGGTCTTTTGAAAAGACTTTGGTGTGTGCATGTACCAGACATGAATAATGAATGATGAAATTTATAAAAATATTTTTTTCTGTGACAATAACAAATTGAATGGGTGAGAACCTTCCCTTTGTATTTCCTCGGACACATCAGAAATTGCTTCTCATGTTTTTCTTACTTTTGTTGGATGTATTTCATAGTTTTGCAGCAATATCTGAGCAGGACCAAAATGAATACTTATTCTCCTGAATTTAAAGTCCACTTTATTGTCAACATTAACTTTGTGTGCAAGGAACAGATGATCTATTAGTTGTTCTCAAGATAAATACTAACTGTGCTGACATTGTTAGTGGAATAGCTTCCTACTGGTATAAGATGAATTTTAAAGAGTAAATTAACCGAGACTACCACATTGTTAAGAGTTTCCAGACATTTTTTCATAAGTTCATATGCATTTTAAAGTTGCATATCAAATAGGATATGACAATCAGATATTTGAAGTACATTTGAACAGCTGTTTATGAGTAGCAATAAATCTTAAATCTTAAAATAAATTTCTTGGTAAAGATCTTACACCTTCAGGGCAATAATTTGTTTCAGTCTCTAAAATATGGAGGTTTGCACATGCATGTTGGAGCACTGGAGTCAGCTACCTGATGACCTCTCCTTAAAGAACCCTTCTGAATATTTTCTGAAGTGATGCTGTGAGATTTACTGTCATGTTCATTAAAGCAATTAGTAAGATTTGAGCTAGTTTCTCATTTTATTTTATTTGTTTAAATTATAATCGCTACAAGGAAACATATACACAGATGTTGTGGGAGTTTGAAAAAAAAAAAAAAGGGGGAAAAAAGCCCTTACGTAGCTGACAGCCTGACAACTTTGCATATGTGTGTTAACAGGAGAATGCTCTGTGTTTAGGATGAATGGAGAAGCGGGCCTAAATGACTTTCAGATTAGCTGGAACAGATGGAAGGGTCACAGTTGAACAACTTTACACAGGAACATAAAGGCAATGTTCAAGTGGAGTTCATTGCCTCTGACAGATACTGTCAATCAAACAGGGGACTCTCAGTTAACCAGCAGCCTGTCCTTTTAAAGATTAAATTAAAAAAAAAAAAAAAGTATTGTGAGGCGCTGACTGGAGTTTATCTGGTCTATGTCAGGCATAAACTCCACCCTGAGTGACTAGCATTTTCAAATCAAGCACAATGAGCTGGGGGTGTTTTCAAGAGAAGTGAGTTACAGGCTGCTTCGGGAGGCAGGACTATGATATAATTTCTGCAATATGCAATCTGCTTCGTGCCTTTCTAGGGTTGTGTATCAGCATTTGGTAACTAAGAATCTCTTGCTGATATCCTGGGTGTCAAAAATTAAATTATCCTGGGCAGTGTAAAGCAGATTGGGAGACAAGGTCAGTGGCGAAGATGGAGGTGACTTGGATGTAGAAGATGGGAAGAGGATCTTATTTTCTTAGGCTGAAAATAGGCACCTGAAAACTCTTTACATGTGAAGTTTCTTAGACTCAGACGCTGGCACACACTCAGACACTTTTTTCTTCCTCCTCCTTTCCAAATAAATGGAGACAAACAGAGAAATGGGGGTCCCTTGGATATATGTGAGGATATATTCAGAAGCATAACCTGTTTATACAGCTCCCTCCAACTCACAAGTTATGAAAGCAACAGCAGATGAAACAAGCAAGAAACTTTTCTAGCAGATGAGGAGAGAGGTTGCACAGTTCACATCTTTGCCTGAGAAGGCTCTCCCACACATCAAATATTTTTCCCATGACTTCCTTCATCACTTCTCCAGATGAGTGTGTAGACTCAAGTCAGGAAACCAGGGCTCGATGAGATAGGTTTATTATTTGTATGATCCCTGATTGTAGTCCTTAGGGTCTGGGAAAGAAGTCTTCCACTCTGAGAGACACCTGATTGTGCTTTACCCTCAGCTGCTGACTCACTCACAAAAACTGTATAAAAGCAGAGATTCAGACCTTACTGATCCTTAGAGAAATAAACTCTGCCTTCCTGACCATTATATTCCATAAAATGAATAGTTTAGCAGCAAAGTCTTGATTGTTTACCACACTAGGCCAAACTAACATTTCCTATGATCAGTCCCAGCAATACTCCTTGTTGGATCTCACTAGCAAATGGAATCAAGGGCAGTACTCATGCTTTCTGCACCAGCATCACTGCCAAACAGACAGATTTGACTGCCAAATCTGAAATGTCAAAGTTCTTAAAAGTCAGCTTTATGAGGCTAAATTACCAGTCAGTAGCTTGTGTGGGCACCTGCTTTTCTTGGCTGTTTCTTTTGAATTGTCTTGTCTCTTAGCAGATGGTTGTGTGCTGGTGACTCTTTGCTTTGCTTTGTGCTGATGACAGTGCCAGCGCTTGCAATCCCTGTTCTGAAGGAAACCTGTCTTCTGCTCTCAGTCAAAAAATAACTGCACTTCTACAAGAGATGCAATTACTGTGAAAATCATGGAGTAAAAAATAGGAGAATGCTGCGGGTGTGCCTACATTCCCCTGAAGGCACCCACTCTTTGCTGCTGTGTGAGACACATGTTGGGGCTGAGGCTGGGGGAGCCCAGCCGGGGGTGCACCCTTCACAGCAAGGCAGGGGCTGAGAAGGGAAAGCACCTGACAGGGCAAATACCAACACAGCCTAAACCCCACAGATCAGTGCTGCAATGAAAATAGACAAAATCCCAGAACACTGAAGTGGTGTTGCGTCAAGAAGATGCCGTATTTCATTTGAGTAAGACAAAGCATCTGCAAACCCAGTATGACAGCTCTTACCAGCACATTTGGCATTTGCCACTGACTAATTACAGCTCAGAGTGCCAGTGGGGAACCAGCAGTTAAGAGCATCCAGCTTCTGCTATGCTGCATGCACTGGCTGAAGAACTTTGTCAATTTTTTTCCAGGTAAAATTGAGTTTTCCCCATTTTTTTTTTTCAGGTGGAAAAGGAGTTTTTATTAAACAAAAATCAAGATTTTATTTTCTTCGGTTATTTTTAGTTCTCAAACCTTTTATGATTTGAGACTAAAATTTATTGACTCACAGTTTTTGCCCTGTATTCAAGTTGCTTGTAGGTTTTCCTTCTAAAAAGATGAAAAACTTTCCTAACTGAACTGCTGACCTCTGGTAATGTTCTTGATGACTTGATGATTCTGTAGCAGACAACATGCTATTTGTACTCCTGTAAATTATTCATGAAATTTACCTTACAACCACTGTTTGGCCTTTATCCTGTTAATGAAATCAAGAGTTATAATACATAGGTAGTTACGTTCATTAAGGTAGCATTTATGCTACCTTAATACTTTTTACAGGTAGTATTCAATTCTTAATGGAAGGATGATGGCTGATTAAAACAAACAAACCAAAACCACCTTGAAATATATTTCACAGCCGTTGGCAGTCACCATGGTATTATAACTGTAACATGCTACAGGAGATATATTCTTTAATTGTGGCTTTGTCTTAACTGGAGCTCCAGGAGCCCTGGGAGCAATACAGCTTCTCTTGTTCTATGGAGCTGGACTGTACTTGGCAAGCCATAGTTTTTTCATCTGCCACCACTGCCATATTGATACACATATCTAAAACCTTTTTTTAGGTTTAAAGAACATGAGTGTCACAATTCAGAGAGATACTGAAATTGGGCAATTAGGAATTATTCCTGGTTTATATGCTTAAATAGAGCAAAGAATCAGATTGTAATTGGCTTTTGATCTTGGTCAAGTGGGAATGAAGGGGGTTTTTTCCCTATAGATCACATGGATGCAATGTAAATTCAGAAATTATTGCTAAAAAAATAAAAATAGAGAAATAATAACTGAGGCAGGAGGGTATTTAACTGTTCAAAGAACTAATGTGACACACTTCTCTTTTATTCTGCATGACACTGGCCTTACTAATCAGAGAAGCAAGCTTTGGAAACAAACATCCAAACAAAGAATTGCAGAGATATTGCACAGCACCCATTTTCCATTTAGAATCCCTGACACAGAAGTAAAACAAACTGGGCATGGATTAAAAAATGATCCCTTGATACATCATTTAAGAGCCTTGAGTTAACTGCAAATAAAACTGGCCATGTCATGCATCCCCTTAGATGTTCATTAATGGATCACAGTTCTGCTTTTTTTTATACAATCATGACAACTGGCTAAGATGCTTAATAAATCAGCTTTTGTTTGGTCAAAGTTTGAAACCTGGCTCTTTTGTATGACTGCTTGTTTTGTGGTTGGTTATGGGGCGTTTTTTAACAAACAAGGCATTGGCTTAAACTGGTGAAGAGCTACCAGATGAGCAATAACAGCTGCAGACTCAAATTCAACTTTTCTTTATGGATAATTGTCTTGGGGATTTTCCGTTCTTTTCTTCTCCTGCATTTGGGTTGCTGCCTGCCAGGACACCGGTTCTCTTGTGGCCTGCAGTGCCCCACGTGATGCTGGCCATTGCCTAGCAAGCTGCCACCAACTCAGCAGGTCAAGGAGAGATGCAGATGGGTCAGGAGCACACACAAAGGTGTTCTCACCTCAGACGGGAAGAGCTACTGAGAACTAAGGCAGTGCCTTGATCATCAGTGGCTGTGTGCTACAGAAAGTTATTTATATTTCAACTTGCCTAGAAAACAGAAGCCCTTAATCAGGAGAGGACTACTGATTGAACAGCACAGCTCCATACAGGTGCTCCAGAGAAATCGGTATCCTTGAAGCTGAAGGAGAAGAGGTGGAAAACTTTGGATTAATAAGCAAATTTCCCTGGGATGAGCAATGCTCTATGGCCTTAAATCTCAGTGTTAAGAGCTTCCCAACTACAAAAAGGTTTATTCTGCCCTTTGTAGTAAGACTTGTTGCCATTTTAAACTAAATAATGTAAGCCAGAATGAAGAGCAAAATACCAGTCAGTTAATTAACTTTAAAAATGGTCTAAATTTGCCTGAAAAGATAACCTTAGCTGCACTAGCAGTAAATATTAAAAGAACTTAATCTGTTCTTGTGCTGCCTCTTGGGCTGGATTTTTCGTCTGCTCTGCCACAAACTGTCCATTGACCTAATGAAAATTACTCTTCCTCTCCTTGTTGTTCCTGCCCCCCCTCCCCCCCCATTCATACAGGTGATTTTTGAAGAACAGGTTGTAGATAACCTACCAAGTCAAGATTCATGTTACCTGCTTCTCCATGCTTCAAGCAGTAGCAGAATTTGTGCCAAAGTTGATAATTAGAAGAGAGAAAGTAATTAGGAACCAAGTTACCCCTGCACGTATAAAACAGACATCTCTAAATTTCCAGAAACTGACTTTTTGAATAGGATTTAATTTAGGTTTGATTCTCACACAATTCCTATGGCCCTCTTGGAACAGAGGAAGTCCAAACCATATGTTCCAAAGTCCCTTCAGTGGTTCAAATGACTTTATGCCCAGGGAGGGATGTTGCAGAGGCCGGAAGGGTTAAACCCCTCCCGAGGAGCTTAATGCATGTCAGAGTGCATGATGCAGTGCTGCAGGGAGGGCTTGCTGACCCCACCTTCCCTCTCCGGGGCCAACAAACTGCCCCCATGAATTTACCGGGTAGATTTAATCAGTAAAACTTCAGACCGTATTAGGCACTCTCAGCCTCCTGTGACATGAAAACAGCAGCTCCCTAAAGCATGTTCTCAGCAGGATGATTGTGCTTGGTGGTGGTTTTGAAGCACCTGTCCCCAGGAAAGGATTTTCTCATAGTTCAGCCTCCAACCATTAATTTTGTCTAGTGTTAGGAACTTCAGTAGCTGCTCAGAGTGTTGCACCTGGGACGTTATCATATTGATTCTGAAAACAGTGACTACAACGTTGCTTCATTCACCACTGCAGTAGCTGACCTGCAATTAATATTAATTTGTTGAGGACCAGTGTTCTTTTCAATACCATAGAACACAAAAGAAAATGTAGCTTCTACCCCTGTTGTCAGGAAGAGTTGAGTGTTTTGAAGAGTTGAATGACAGCCAAAAGAAATGGAAAAAGGAATTGCAGGATTGATCTCATGGTAAACTAGCAACACCCATCACATGTGAAACATAGGTGACCAGAAAACGGATTAAATTATGCAGACATCTCTTTTTTGTTACTGACCAATGCTGACTGTGATGCCAGATGCACAAATCTTGACTTGTCTGTTGCGCCACTAATCCCTTTTGTTGAACATTTTTTACACGTTAACTGTCGTTGA
>VWZW01000227.1:866147-908647 GCA_013397115.1 Edolisoma coerulescens | reverse complement strand
GTGGAAACGTAGTAGGAGAGAAATGAAAGAGAAAGGAGGGGAAGGGGAGTAAAGTAATAGCTATTGGCATTTTTTAAACTCTTTTGAATGCTTCACAGCATTTTGTAAGGGAAATTTGTCCCTTTTTTTGACTTTTTTTTGCACATATATGCAATTTTCTCATGACTGAGACAATTCAATGAAAGCCACATTTGAAAAAGTAATCATGTACACAATATACTGGCAGGTAAAGGTAGGCATTGGCCAAAAAAAAAGGGATAAATAGGAAAAAAACTGTTCCACAGGCATATTATGACTCCAACCACAATTCAACAATGAAAAAATAGTTCCTCTGGCTGCTGGGAGCAAATAATTAAAATTTTCTGGGAGCTGCTGAGAAATAGTGTATTTCTTGATGTGTATGTGGAAATCCAGCCCAGAGCATGTGCTGTTCCTGTGGCTAATGAATTCTAAAGCAAAGCCAGGAGCTGGAAACACACAGAAACTCCCCACTGCAGGGATCTTTGGCACCATTGTGTGCCTCTGTGGCTGAGACAATGGGAACAATTTTATGCTAATCAGTGGAAATAAAATGCAACATTTTGGTACAAGAGAAATTAGCTGACACCAGCACTTGAACTCTCCTAAGCAGAAGTCTTGGTTTGTAGGTTATCGAAGTGGACCATGGTGTGAGGCACTTCAAAGCTCATACAAGTTCTGGCAACTGCAACATGTATGGGAACCTCTTTATTTTGGCTTTGTTTTGTTGGTTTATAAGGCAACTAAAACATGCAACGCTTTACTTTCCTATTCTTTTTTCTGGGTTTGCTATCTTGAGGGATACAAACTATGTCTTGCCTGCAACAACTTATTTCTTTGAAGGGAAGGATCTAGTACTTTCACATGCCTAGGTTAAATGTCCTGCTTAAGGGTACTTAAAAGTGATTGATAATAGGTCCTCAGAAAACAAATACAAAATCGGAGGCAGTGGCAGAGAGAGGTCAAAGGCAAAGGGCCAGTGGGGGTGAATGTGGTCAAGGGGGTGATAGGCAGAGGAGGCTGCAAGAATGTATGTGTGGGGAAAATGCTCTCTTGGATTGGCTCTAAGTCTTTCCAGCCAGTTCTGCTGCCAAGCTGGACGTTTTTCTAGAATTTTATAAAGCCCTGGCTAGGACATGGAAAAGTACCTTAAATGAATGTCATATATCAGCAGGCTGTGCTGCACAAACATTGAAGACACACACACATGCAAATTTATATGGGCTGCTTTCCTTGCAACCAAATCTTCTGCTTAAAGAAATAGTGAAATAAGTAATTTAAGGTATTACTTGCTAGAATTTTTATGTGCATACTACTTTTATTGGGGTTTCTGATTTTGGGAGGCAAGATAAGCAGGAATCATGGGGTCAGGACACTGGAATGGGAGCCTAAACGAAGGCAGATGCTGCTGTTTCTTTGACTAATGAGGTTACCCACCTTCCATGAAACCAGGATTCCCAATGTGTCTGTCTCTGTTGGAAATATGGTTTGTCTAACAAAGCCTTTCTTGGATAATTTGCATTAGCTTGTGCTGAAGTGTTTACCACTAGTGATTTTTCATGGCTCATGGAGTGTAGAAGCGCTTTGATTACATGGTAACAAACTATATCTGAATGTCCAAATGAGGGTGTCCAGCCACTGGTGTTGCATCTCGTACAAGAAAAAAAATTCAGAAATAGCATTTAAAAATTCGATCATTTTATGGCAAAATACAGGCTGTCTGAGAACACCACAGAGGCAGTGAGAATGCAGGTTGCAACACTGGCAGCCAAGAATATCAGTGGAACTAGTTGAAAAAGAATCTTAGAATACATGGAGCATTTGTGTACAGTCCACTGGATTCAAAGCCTTTTTTTCACAGCAGAAGTCACTCTTCTTTTTCTTGCTCTATCAATAAAATGGGAAACACTTAAACTGATAAGCAAAAGGAAAAAATATTGGTATTACCCACACTAAAAAAAAAATTTCCAAGGCCCTTTTATGAAAAATACCTTCCAAAGTATTTTTGACTAATTGTTACATGCTAAAAACCAGCTTTGTAGACACTAAAATAAAAACAACTTGCTTACACTAGCAAGTAAATATTCTTCAAATGAAAATTCTCGTTCCATGTGTTTGATAAGCTCTGAGCAGGAGAGGATTTATACCTCTGTAGTGTAAGCCAGACTGGATTTTGCAAGACTGCAGTTCTGGTTGTGGGACAATAAATAGATATTCAGGTATATCTAACAGTAACTTTGGAAACAGTGACAAGAGACAGCTTTTCTCTGACACTAGGGCAGATCCCAGATGAGGCGTGAGTTTTCAGAGATGAAATCTTACAGATGAGAAATTCTTAGGTTGCAGCCTGTGAGGTTATTAAAGACCACGTCACACCTCTCACCCCCTATTAAATAAATGAATGGTATCCAATTACTCCTCAAGTAAAATCTTTTTTTTTGTTGATGTTTTGGCTGACTTGTTCAGGATTTTATCCTGTATGTGAGTTGATCATTTTTTTTAAGTAAGAAGCCTTCTTTGTACATCAGATAGCCTCAGGTGCTGGTATGATAGACTTACTATGTGCAGACTATTTCTCTCAGTCCAACAGAGTTTAGTGGGATCAGAGGTGATGGGCTGGAAGTATGTTCATGTTTACATTTTCATATTGAGAAATTAATAGTATTGATAAGTTTCTTAGGTTTCCCATGCAGATTAAGGACTAAACCTTCAGGATTAAATTTTCATTAATCACTTTTTACATACCAATGAGTTGTTACTGGTACATGTGAAATGCCTTTGGTAGCTCAGATTTTTGAGTATGAACATTTTGGCATTTATTTTCTTCTTTAGAGAAATTGCTCAATTTTTCCCATTCACTTCACATGAGACAACACCAGAACAAGAATGCCCTCTGTAAAAGCAGTCACATCCTCATTGTCCATTCTCCACAAACTCACTGAAAGAAAAGGAAAACACACCCTGACTTAAGTGAAAGTAGAAAAGAATCTAGAAGTCCTCGAGGTACATTTGGCACAACATAATGGTGCAAAGGGGGCAGAATTTGGCCTTTATACAAGCTGAACTGTGCAGCTTTTGTGCTTGCTGCTGCACAGAAGTCTCCAAAGAATGTGCAAGGTCTGAGGTTTGACTTAGGGAATGGTGAGCTCATTTGTCCCCATTCCTGTTCTAGGATGCAGCAAAATCTGTAAATGTAAACTGAGATAAAACTACCTCTGCCTTCTTAAGGTTTGAATTCTGCTCTACAGTCCACATTTTCTAGAGTCAAGTAGTGACAGGAACAGAGCAGTAAGAAGTACAAGAAAAGGACAAGGTCAGGAAGAGAAAGGAATGGGGATAAACACGAAGCTTCCACATTGCTGCAGTTTTAAATTAAACTTGTTGGTCCCCACTTTCTTACCCTGAAGTCTTCCTTCTCCATCCCAAGGCTCTGTGAGTTTATCTGAACCAGGTCCCTCACACAAATAAAGACAGCCCTCGTATGTTAAAGGGGTGTCAAGTAACTATTTGCTTCTCCTAACTGCCTGCTTAGGGAAGGTCTGCTGGGCCTCCTTCCCTGCGGAACAAAAAGTGATGGATGTGGGCACACAAGCATATGTGTGCAGGCCTTCTGCATCCTGCTCTGTCAGCACTTGGCTCACTAATACAGCTCCTGTATTAACCCCCAGCGTCCTTCAGGCAACACCAAGAAAAGCTGCGAAATATGGAGCTCATTTTTAAATTTACTTGCAAGTACTGTAGTGCAGGAGAAATTATGGCTACAACAACAGAAATGAGATGCAAATTTTCTTGTGTTAGTTCATTATGGTATTACCAAACTTTACCAAAAAAAAAGGGCACTGCAGAAGATAAATGAAGAATCTTGATCTCTTATTTATGGTTGGTTTTTGCATGATATCAAGAAATTGGAAGAGCAAGAACTGACACTTAGAGAAGAATCTCTTTTGACGAAGAGATATCAAAATACATTGTGCTCAGTATCATTCTTCTCAGGGCCGCTCCGAGCCTTAGAAGAATTGCCACTTCTGCAGTCAAATCCAAGTAACATCTGCTCTATGCAACCAGTCAATATTGTGGAAAAGTTCAAAGAATGAAGATCATTAGTAGTGTCAGCTTTACAACCAGAAGGTAATGGCATTGAAGTGAGCAAGTATAATACCCAACAATACCAGGCTCATTAACCAGTGATTTATCATGATGAAAAGACCTGTTTAACCTTTAGTCTTCACATGCTTTCTGTTTTTAACAAAAAGACCTATTATTTCTTGTTGTCAAGTGATAATTTGTGGGTTGTTAAAGGGATGTATTAAATTATACTTTAAACTATTATGCACAATTACACAAATATAGCTTTTGCAATGGGATGAGTTGATGCTAAAATGATTTTTATTTTCCCCTCCTCTTATAATTTTAGTCATCCCTCTGGGAAGTGAAATGATGGCATTATATATATTAAGGATACCACTATGCAACTTTTAGGCAAGTTAAATCAAGTTTGATGTGTGCAGCAAGTGACAACGTTGTTTCACAGAAGTAGCAAAATCCACATAAAATATTTTGAGGATTATATATACCAGTGCAGAAAGCTTGTTCTTACCTCCGAATAAAGAGATGCATGGAGCTGACTGTCCTGTAAAACTATCTTTCTTTTATCCCTATGTTGGGTTGTTTCACTAATTAATTTTTTTTTTAAAAAATAAACCACTGCTGATTTTAGACAGTTTTTGGCAGTTGCCATGTAACCTTTTCTACAGAAAAGCAGGCAACACAACTCATTCTGAACCACAATATCTGTGCCTTGCAAGCAATAAGCCTCTTGGAAAACGTCATTGTATCAAATGTGGCAAACTGTACGGTGACTTTTGTGATGTAGAAAAACATCCATCAAGGGTTCGAAAGTCCATGAGACACATTTCAGATATAATTAGATGATTTGTGATCTAATTCAGACTTGCATTTCAGGTCACTAGGAACATCATATTATCTCCTGTCTAGTTCCACATTTTTTCTATCCATTTGATTCTCTGTCTATCCTTAGTATAATGTAAGAATAAATTTATAACTAATGCAGTAATTCTCCAAATATTTTTGTACACAAATAGATTCTAAACTGAGCTGCATGAGCAGATAAAATAGAATGATTGTGGGCTTCCCACCTGTCTTTTACACCTACACCTTGAACGTCATCCATCCAAAGGTATTGATGTTTCATGCACAAATTTGAGAGAAGTCAGCATTTAAGAAGTTAGTGGGAACAAAATGAGAGGGCTTAACACGGTAGTAGAGACATCATATACAACATTAAAAATGAACAATTAGGAAGGATTTTCTAATCTATAATTGTGATTTCACAGTTGGAGGGCAGCTTGGCAATTTACAGGAAATGCAGTATTTGTGACGGAGCTCTTCTGAAGTAGACATTTAATTGCAATACCTTTGAAATGAGCAGAGATGTAAGATGTTTTCTTTCCCTCCAGCTTTAAGACAGATTATAATCAATTATTGAGAAAATGGCTAGGTACACCATTTTTAATAACAGACACTCTGTATCTACAGATCTCTGTAGGTGCCTTCTTTCTCTGCTTACCTACAACACTAAAATATTGAGCTCTGTTTTCTACTGTGTTTGTGGTGCAAATTTTTAGGCCGGACACCGAGAATGTTTCATTCTTGGTGACGCTTATCCTCATCTTCTTGATAATCACTTCCAGGTCTGAATAAACCTTTGGAGATGTACCACTGTCTACCAATTTGACTGTAAAATAATCTTGATTGTCAAGTAAATATTTGAAAATTTTGCAGCATTTGAGAAAAAGTTTGGACTGAAAATAAGTCATAATGATCTCTTTTTATCCAATATTTTAGTAGAAGTGTATTTGTTCATATTTCTGGGGCGCTAGTTTTGTTATTCTCCTCAATCTGGTAAAAATCAAATCTTTGTCTTCTTTCTGCAGGGTGACCACCCCAAGCACCATGGTGACAGGGCGAGGTGAGCCTCCCTTGCTTCTTTTAGGTGGTGCTTCACTATGTATTCAATAAATATTCAGTGAGACAGGAAATGTAAAATAAGGCTTGGAGAACCTCATGATTAGGACACTGGTTTGGGAGAAAAGACACTCCTGATGCTGTCTTCAAATACATGGTCTCTTTATGCATAATGGAAATGCAGCAATACGAGGGACTGCAATCAAAAACCAGACAGCATCCATGTCATTGTCCGTCCTGGTGGCTTTAGAGTTTTTTGTACAAGCACCTCAGGGACTTTCTTGAAGTGAAGGTGCTGTGGACACACATCAGTCAGGATTTCTCTGAATACATGCTTTCTCCTGTTTTTATTTTTATTTTTCTAAAGATATGCTTCATTTTAAAGCATTTAAATATTTTCCTGAATGGTTTTTGATATTTCTATGCTTTGTGTTTGAGTAGGAAGCTAAAAACCCCCACGAATCTGAACTGTATGCTTCATATCAATTGGACTGGAAAGTCTACCACTGACATATTTGAGAGGATCAGGCTCCTCACAGAAAACAGTGCTTTTACTAGGATTATATCTCAGTACTTTCCCAAGAATCTAGCAACAAATGTGGATCCTTCCCTCTCTAACCAGCAGTCTCTGATTTCTGCCGTTGCTGCAGGACTCGGCAGACTGGGTTAAATTGAAGCCTCACAGAAATTTTACCATTGACTCCTATAGGAGCGAGGTCTCAGCTTTTGTCTTTCCACTGCTGTCGGATGGGAAGGGAAAGGGCAGATAGACAGACGTCTCTGAAGGGAAGAAAAGACAACTTCTATACTTTTTTTTCCTTTTCCCCTTGGCAGTTTTAAAATTTTAGCGATTAACTGCAATATTTTCAAAATAGAAAAGTATCTCTGTCTCTTGGTTTGCAATTTCCCCTGAAACAGAACTTACAATACATTTTAGCCTGTGGAAAAAGCCTACAGGGAAAAATGTGAATATGCATAAACTTGTAATTTTCCTTTAAAAATGTGGAAAATACCCAAATCTTGTGTTTGGCTTTGAAATAAATTGTGAATTATGTGACTGTGAATTCTCACAGGGAGGGGGAAAAGAAAAAAAACCAAACGAGAAGAATTTGATAGGTTCAGCTTTTGTATGCAACTATTTGTAGCACTCTAGTGGTGACATCAGAACAGTTTCACAGCTGTAACAAATACTTGCTGTTCTTGGGTTCCATACTGTGAACTCCTGCTCTGTCTCCTATGGACCAGACCATTTCAGGGTATGTTATCTCAGAGATAATTCACATGTAAGTTCTGTCCTACATCTGGGTGGAAATACACACTTCCAAATCCTGTGAAGAAACACAGTGTATGGGATCAGAAGAACACAGTGCCCGTAGTAGGACTGTTTGGAAACTGGAATGTGGTTGAAGCATCGTCTGGACTTTTCTTTGGTGTTGTCTATACAGTTAGATGGATTTCTAATAATTTTACAACAGTGAAAAACGGATTTTCTATTCTTACTGAGAGAAGAAAATGTTTAAGAGTTGATTTTATTCGGTTTTCAGTCTTATTTGGTCTAATAAACTAAAATAGTAGCATAAACAGGAGCAAAAGAAAGGGACTGGAAGACTAGTGACTTTGAAAGATACGCTGTGCTCTCTCCAGAGAGAGCTTAGAGGAAGCACAGAAATACAGAGCTGGCTCCCTCAGCAGCTTGGCACATCCTGTAGTGTATATCCACACACATTAAAATGCACTCGCTCTCAGAACGGGCTTTCTCCACTCCCTCTACCCTGCTCCCCTCCCCGTTCTGCACTGCCTAACAAAAGATTTTCAACAAAAGAAATTCTTCCTGGTTTGTAAAACAGTTGTGTAAAACTTGGACTGTAAAGCCACAGTTGACTGCTTTAATGTGGAACAGTTGGGAGGGTGGGGAATCGCTGGCAGGTTGGGACAGGACACAGCAATGGTGCCCCTATTCTGTCGAGGCTCTACTTAGTCACACCACCTGCTCCCCCTATTCTTTCAGAGGCAAACCAGTCACGACAGTATGAACAGACGGATGTTTAGGCTCAATACCTTGGACACACCGCACCAGACGGAGCAAGTGGAGTTAAGAAAAGATAAATTAAGTGATCAATAAAGATAAGGGACCTGTTTAGCCGTAAATGGTAGGGACAGAGCAGACAGAACAAGGGGTGAACGTGTGTTAAATAATGCAAGTGTGTCTGTGGGCACACACAGGCTCCCCAATATAAGCCTCTTCCAGAGTCAGCAATGCTGTTTGGTACTTGGCTGGAGGGTGAGGAAAGGGAAGAGAAAGGGGGCTGTGTCCACGGCTGTCAGTGACCTATTTGCACCTCCCACCTTGGTGATAGCCAGGAAAGAACAGTAAGGAGCGAAGTTCTGATAGAGAATCACTAACTGTGCTTTGACACTTGATGGACAGTTAAGCAATCCAAAAATGTGGACTTATTTTAACTGGCTATCACAGTCAGGAACAATCTTTTGTTCTGTCCTTTTGCCTAGTACAGCAAAGGTCTTGATTTCAGGTTCAAACTTCTAACCCCTTCTCCTTGAGGAGAAGATCTAAAAATCAACTTACCGTCACTTCCCACGACAATTGACCTGTTGACAGTTACAAAAGATGCCACTGATATAAACAATCTTGCAGGTTAAGTTAGAGTTGGTTTTCAATATGAGCATTTCTCTGGTTCTTCTCTAAGGACCAAAAAAGGAGGTGCTTTTCTCTGTGAAAGACTCAAGGTTGATGCAATTAAACTCATTACTGCCATGTAAGTGATGGTGTTTCTTATTGCTCTGCAACTACTCTGTGGTAACAGCTCTCAAGGGAGCAAAGACTCTGTGTTTAGCCAGAGGGAACCCTGGAGCAAGGTGATGACACATGTTGTGAGTTTATAACTTTGCCAAGGTGCCTTGTTCTTGTGCTTAGGCCCCTAGTATCCCCCACTCATTCACGAAATTGCACTTTAAGTACTACTGATCTTAGAACAGTCATTCGGTTAGTAGGGACCTACAACAACCATGTAGTCCAACTTTCTAAGTATGAGCAAGCAATGTGTTCACTGCACTGGACCTTGTGGCACTCTCAGCTCTCACATTATGGTTCAAAACCCAAGGAATAAACCCCAGTCCTTTAAGGTGATCAACCTTCTTTTCTGCTCATTGTTGTCCCAATATGATTAAAGACATTGTAATTCTGTTTAAATAGATAACTGCCAGATGACATTAAATAGGTCCCACACCCTATTTAGCTCCCATCCTTTCTATTATTTTATTTGTATACTTGTTGGGTAATGCTAAAACAATGATGTTGTACAATAAATAGTAAAATGCTGGGAGATTCTCAGGTGTCACTCACCAAAATGTCCCAGGATGTGAAAACTGAATCGTAGTGGTGCAATGGGGCATGAAATCTATTTCCATGTTATAAAGGTATATTAAAGTCTGTTCCTTTTCACTGGCAGAATAAAATGCAGACCCTACAAGACACTGGTAGGTAGGCAAAAGGGACAGGGAGATACAGTCAATTCAAAGAATTTAATCAGCCTTGGAGACTTGATGATGGCTTGTAAGTGCAGCTGAGCCTCAGCTGTTCTCTCAAGTGTCATCCTGAAGTGACACTTAGATTTTCGTTTTGGAGCCGAAATGTTTCTCACTGAGTATCCTCCACAGCTGATTCTGTGCAGCTGTGGGGACTTGGGCAACGGGAATCCATTTCCTGAGGGGAGAGGGGCCAGCACAGCTGCATGGAGACAACTGTTAGGGTGGGTGGTTCTCATCACTGGGAAGATGGAGGTGTCCTCCACAAACCATCCCAGCATTTCAGGTCACAGCAAGTCCCAGGTAGCAAGTGACAGGACAAGAAGAAAAGGCCACAGGTTGCACTAGGGGAGGTTTATTTTGGATATTAGGATACATCTCTTTACTGAAAGGGTTGTACACAGGCTGTCCAGGGAAGTGGTGGAGTCACCACCTCAGAAAGTGTTCAAAAAATGAGTGGATGTTGGCAGCTGGGGGCATGGTTTCATGGTGGCCTTGGCAGTGGTGGCTTAATGGGTGGACTCAATGGTCTTAGACAGCTTTTCCAACCTAAATGGTTCCGTGATTCACAGAAACCCCCACAAGTCTGTGGCAGTACTGGTTAGCCCAAACTGGGAAGTTTCCTGAGCTCCAGGTAGTGCCATTGCAGCCTTTCTCTGATGGCCACATCATGTGACACAGGCTCCAATAAGACCTCACTGCTTAAAGGCTCTCATTAGGAGGATCCCTTTTTTTTTGCTGTACACTGGTTTTACTGATCATGAGAATTCCAATACAAAGATGGAAAATGAAGATAACCTGGGTAATGAGCTTTCTGCCCATTTTAGATCTGAGCCACAGGCTCTGTAGGGATACCTGGTTTTATGCAATATGGAAAGCTGGATGAATGCTTGGAATTACTCCAACAACTGTGAGAGTCAGTGGTTCTGGACCAATGTCCTTGATGCTTGTTCTTCGTCCTTGCACAGATAAATTTTTTTCTTTCCCCTTTAAAGAGTCCGTGGAGCTTTCTTTCAAGGTGTTTCTTGGCTGCCCAGAATCCCAGGCCTCAGCCATACTTTGGAGAACAGCCTGGGCTGGATTTTGTAATAGTATTTCCCCTCTTCTATTTTTAATGGGTTTTTGGGGTGTTGGTGATAGAGAGAGAAGGTATGAAACAGAGTAGGCCTGAGGGAAAGAATGGCTTCTTGCAGTGTTGTTAACCCCCTGTGCCATGTCACAGTAGTGCTGGACATGGGATGGTGATGCTGACTAGAAACAAAATAAATTGTCAAAGATGGCAGAAATTAAAAGTATTAGCAAATATCTTAGTGCAAAATGTTTCCACTTTAAAAAGTGAGTTCAGTCTTCATATACAAAGGTTTGAAGTGAGGAGAAAAACAACCCACTGCCCTCATTCTGTACTTCATTCTCCCATTATTCACAAGCAACTGAATAGACAAAGAGATGGCAGCTCTGTGAGAGTCAGGCCCTTCTCCTGCTTTATGAATTGCACCTTGTTAAGCATAAGCATGCAATGAAGATTTTTTGGTTCCCAGCAGCGATGTTGAGATGTCTGCACGTGTGCTAAATAAAAACGGCAGGAGAAGGTTCTGTGCAGGCAGTACATTGACAGTGCTGGGATGAACGTGGGTTGGTGGAACACTAGTTCTATTAGGATCTGATCCTTGTGGATACAGAGGAATTTCAGCAGCAGGCAACTGCTCTCTGCTTTGTGCAGAAAGAACAGCCTAACCACATACCCCCAAACTCCATAGAACAGATCCCTGCTTTGGTAATTACCTTGATACATTCAGTGATTAATGGTTTTTATTTGTGGGATTATCATTCATGGTGAGCCTGGCAATAAAGCTGTTTATTTTTATGAGATATTTTATAAATCCAACTCCAAGAATGGCACGACACATTAGTGTTGGTACATCCGCTAAATGTGCGTGCAGCACCATAAGATGATTCAAACAAACAACTGGGAGCATTATTATGTGCTCTGGAATTTACCACAGTGCAGCCAGAGCATGATTCATTTGGCAGCCTTCTTCTACAGCTTAGTATGGTCATTTTAGAAAAGTGGTGGTTTTTTTCCATAGAGGCAGCCTGATAATAAGATGCATCCCATGAATAAAGTATGTGATCAACAACAACAACAATGACAGCAATAATCATCATCATCATCTGCTCCAAAGACATTGTGAATTCTTAACTAAAACATGTTGAATTGAAGAGGTGCTGAACTCACTTCACTTTGGGGCACAAAACCACCTTTGTTTTCCCCAAAGTAATTTAATTAATTTAAGTGGTTTATTTTCTTGAATTCTATGAAGTGTGCATTCTGGATTTCAATTTTTAGTTTCTGGAAAGGCACATCCATAGCAGGGCCTGAAGGATTTCCTCCCATGAGAGGACTACAAGACCCCTCTGTTCTCTACAAAAAATGTCCTGTTCCTTGGTTTGTTTCTGAAGTTGTCAAGCACTTTCGTATTTATCTCTATCTCTCACAGCCTGCTGATTTAATTCTTCTTTCTACTGCCTCACAGACAACAGCCCAGGTTAGAAGGGACCTTAAAAGATCCTGTGGTCCAACCAAAGGCAAGGGAACCTAGTGGTACCCGATGCTTCATGCTCTGCAGTATAATCAGCTGTAACTTAAGAGGTTATCTCACTAAGAGATAAATAATACCAGGTAGGATTTGGTAGGAAACACTTGCTAAAAACACAGGTGGTTATTTCATACTCTCTCTTTTTTGTCTAATCCAGTAAAACATATTTACAACCTAATGTTCTGACTGGCTTGTTTACAACATCACTTCTCTTGCATGAAGCTGTTTACACAGTAATTTGCAGTAAGTGGTGAAAACATACCTGTGTGCTTGCTCTTATATGAAGAAATAAGATGGTTATTTTTAGATAAAAGCTTCAAAGGAATTCTGCAATTTCCTAAATTATTTCCTACTTCAATATAGGAACATCAGTCTGGAAGGGCTAACTTGAACCACAGAATCTGGCTGTCAAAGGAAACCCTGTTTTGTAGCTCTTCTCATTTTGCAGCAGACACATGGTGTGTCTGATACTCCAGCATTGCACTCACAGCCCAACTGACTCACTAAGTATTTACCTTTTCAGTGTCCCTTTCTTCCTGGCAGCAAATCCATTTGTTGAGTCTATGTTATAAACCCGAACACGAAAATAATCTGAATTAAAAGAATCCTTTCCTTGAGGGGAATGAGAGGTAGCTTGGGAACTTCTGCTGCCTCCTTCCCTTCTGAAGCTGGGACTTGAGATGATTTCACCAGCTGAGGCTCAGACAGAGCACGTAAGGAGCTGTTGAAACACCCACAGTTCACCTCAGAACAGCCTCATTCCTCTTTGTCACTTGTCCTGGCTGAACCTGAGTGTCTGGAAATGATGGTTAGACAAACCTGTGCTGTCCTTTCAGCAGTGGGTTAACAACCATTGCAGTTTCATTAATCATCCACAGAGCGTGGCAGGACCCGATTTCTCATAGCTGTGAGCTCAGGTCAGGTGTTCTAAGCAGCATTACCCTGCAAACCAAACTGGTGTTGTCAGAACTGCTACAGAGGGCTCAGCTCCTGCAGGAAGGAGGGAAAGAATAGAGGAAATTAAGGGCTTTGTCATCAGGAGAGGAAAGTGGTTTCTTGCACAAGCTGGTGGTACCTTATGTAGCTTCCTGAAACGCCCACAGGGACAATCATAGTCTGAACTCTCTATTCTTGGCAGGGATGAGTGGCTGCCATAAATGAGAAGTAGATAAAGACATGGGGAATTGCTTGTTTCTTAAAACAGGGAGGGGATGGGGCACTCTAGACACCTTCTGGGGTACCTAGATGAGGACACTTCAGTAATTTTTTGTAGTGGGGGAAAAACAGGACCACAATTTTTGTAGATTTTTATTTGGTCTCTTGGCTGCTATCAACACTGTTTTAAATGAAAAATGGACAGAGCAGGAGTCCTTGTTTAAGAAGGAATATTATAAATGATGTGGTTGTCACCCACTGGTGGCAGTAGAGGTCAATGAGGGCAGAAACTCAACTCCTTGGACTCGACGAATCTTCAGCTGTCAGCACCATCTCACACCATCCAGTTTAGGAGTGTTTGAACCCAAGGGTTCAGCTTGGCTCTGGGAATAGGAGGCTCTGCAGTTTCTGTGCTGTGCTGTCACCCAAAGGTGATAGAGTCAATGCATCCCCAGTTTATGTCACCTCCCAGAGAACCCCTCCCGTGCAGTCAGGCATGTGGTTTGTGCCTGCCCTCATCTTCTGGTGACCTGAGGGAAAGAAGCTGCAAAGCTGCTTTGGATGTGCATCTTCTCATGCCCTTGAGCTGCCTCATCTGGTCAGCTCACAAGCCTGTATAATACAGGGATGGATGGAATTGGGGAGGAAATGTTGGTCTGTCTAGAATTTAAACATTCTCCTTTACATCCACTTAAAAATAGAGAAGAGTCTTCTTGCTTTGTGAAATTCAGGCAATAAATGATCATAGAATCATTCCAATAGACATTGATTTACACAGAATCAGTAATACAGATTCAATCACTACCTAATATATAGGGTCTGTGTCATCATAGTTCCCTGCTGATAAATCTATTCCAACTATGAAATCCTGGAGTAACATAAGGGCAGATCACACATTATCCTTAATGTTGTATTGCTACTGTGTGTTTGTTGGTTCTAAAGTTTAACCCTAAATATCAGAACATTTTCCATTTTCTCACATCTCTAATTAAAGGAATTTTTTGTCTCTCTTACTCCAAAAAACAACTGCCATTGTTTAGGACAAAAACATAAAACAAAAAGGTGGTATAAAACAAACTACCAAACTTCAGGGAAGTGTAATTAACAGAATGATGATGTTAAGTTTTGGGGATGAAAATACTTTTTAAAATGAGAAAAGATATGCTGCCTGTGGGTTACTGTTATTATTATATTTGAATTGCCCCATCTTCCCTGTGCCCCACAGCTTCATTCACATAGTAATTTTTCAAAGTTTTAGCTATCCTGAACAAAAGAAAGCATCCTTCAAATCATTGTGGAAATGATGTGGCCATGTTAAATGTCTAAATTGCTCCCCTCATCTAATTAATGTCTGTTAATAATGTCTATTGCATGTAACTTGTGCCTTCACACCCTGCCAAGCCTATCACTGGCACCAGGCTTCCCTGAACTATTTAGTGTATTTTCTTCCTGTTGTGGCTGAAGGTGCATTATTGCCACTATGGGAGAGACAGGCTTGCAAATTTTTTTTTTACATCATCGGTCACACAAAGTGATTACTCCAGCTGTACAAATAATGTAGGAAATGGATTTTTTTTGCATTAGAATTATGCAAGCCCAGCAAATAATCCCAACAATTGCTTCTTAAGTCAGTGAAATTTCAAGCTATTCAGTTTACTTGTAAGGAGCTCACAGCTTCTTTGATGATGGGGTTTGTTAAGCCCAAATGTGGAGAACTAATAAAATAATAAAAAGGCTCCAGAGGTGTTTATAGATTTCAATTATCTCTTACTTTCTCTCCCAGGATTGGGCTGGGCAGGATTGTGCTGCCCTCAAGTAGCACTTGAGTCCAGGCTGCATTTTCTGCTGGCTGTCTCTGAGGTTTCTCCTTTGTGGCTGAATCGCCTTAGTGTGGGCAGTGTACAGAGGTGCTAAGGGCTCGCCTAGACAAAGCACCAGGCTTCACAAAAGCAAGGGAGCAAAAGGAAGCAAAATTGAATCTCTAGCACCCAGCTCCTGGGCAAACAGACAAAACTAATGGATCCACTCTTGCTCCTCCCATCCAATTACTGTGATCCAGTAGAGAGAATATGGCAACATCGGTTCACACAAACTCTAATACTCTTAATCCCTTCCATACATATAAACCTCACATTCAGCACCGTTACTTCATTACCGAGCCACCCAGGCAGCCGGAGCATCGGAATGGACCCACCGGCTGCAAAAACCTGCCTCCTTCAGGTTTTAATCAGCTAATGAGGGATATGCAAATGACAAGCTTATGGGATTATGGCTTGTCTAACAGCAGTGCTCCTCACAGCGATGCAGTACTAATACAGGTGTTAGTAAACTGGTTATTAGGCGCTGGCTAATTTAGGCCCATTCACGCTGGGATTGTGCTGGCAGCCCTGCCATTTGTAGGGGTGTTTGTGGCCCAGTAGGACATCTATTAGGGCTGCGGTGGGTCCGAGGCAAACCCCTCGCTGCTCGATATGAAGTTAATAAATCCGGTTGGTTTGGTCTTTAGCCATACACAACAACCCTGGACTGGCATGGGGATCTCCCCCTCCACCCCAGCTGCCTGGGAAATTGCCACAGGAGGGCAAAGGGGAAGTTTAATTGACAGTTACTTAACACTTACATGAACTTCTCACATGCTTTTGAATAAAATGTAAAGCACAGGGTATGATTAACCTATATTTTCCCTTGCTCACAACCAGCCAACTCTCTCTTCCATGAAAGAACACGCAGCCCAGAAATATACAGTGAGAACAAGACACACTGTGTCTGGGGATGAGCCATCCCTCTGGGATTTTGGCTGTTTCAATTGTTCAACATCCTTCTGCTGTTTAATTTTGCTTTTTCAGTGATATTTCTTTTAAAAGTTCCTTCGCTGTACAAGCAATCCTGCATCGCAGCGAGTTTACTCACCAGCTCAGTGGAGAAAAGTGGAGTGACATCAGGAAAGTATTCACAGACCAGAGCACACGATGGGAACACTTTGTTAGCTGATACCCCGATACATGGTTGTCTAAAATTTCCTAAAGTATACTCATTACGTAAACAGCAAATATTCCATACACATAAAGAAATGTGCCAAGCCTATAGCAATTTTCATTATTTCCCCAAAGGACTTTGGTGGAAACTAAGGTATGACTAGCAAATATTTTCAAAGATCTCCACTTTATGAACAATGAGATATAGAAGCATAGCCACTTCCATGTAGGAGGGACAGAGAACATAGTAGAAATCTACAAGGACATCATCTGAGAAGTGCCAAAATTAATTAGAAGATGCCCAATGAATTACAGATTTTATCTGTTCCAGTCAGCAGAGGAAAGGTATTTTAAAGTAAATCTCAGTTTAAGACCCATTTGAGGATTTTGCCAAAAAAAGACATGATGTTGTGGGACTTTCTTTTTACTGCAATAGTAATACCTCCAACTGCACTGTTCTTCATTTAAATACTATTTAAAATTGAAGGACCTCATTAAAGTACTGAGCTGCTCCAGTAAAAGCCAGAAATTCAGGGGCACAGGTAGCTTTTAATGACTTCAAAAGTTTGATTTAATCTTTAAATCGATTAAGTTGGAATTGTCATCTTCTACATGGGGAGGCTGAGACAAAGGTTTAAAGGGCAAAGTATTCAAAAGTGAGTCCACGAATGTCAATAAGCAAAGCCTCTTAGGTTTAATACACACGTATCCATTGTTCTCTGTTTGCTGTGACTGACCCTAACTAAATGTATATCTTTAGGGCAAAGTTCTGAACTTTCCTTGTGCCTTTCACTTTCAGATGTTTGAAAATCAAATAGGCGTCCAACATTTGAAAATTCAGATCAATGATCAACCTCTTGAATCTAAGGGTTCTAGATAAATGAGGCTGGCTCATCTGCTCATACATCACCTGCATGAAGGTTGCCTTGTCCTCCTGGTCTGCAAACTGTAACCTGAGGTGTTCTGTGGACACTGTCTTGTCCACCTTTTGCTTGGGATAACCTGTTGCTGTGTGTAACAAATTTGCCCATGACACAGTGGATCTTGTATGAGCTAAAAAGCCCTGAATAATGGATGAGGAGAAGCCAGACACAATGGAATGGTTTAAATGGTGCACGTATTTTTGGTTTATTTATAATTCTGCCACCCTGCTCTTTGCCTGCCTCTAAAATAACCTGGAGGATATGATCAGGAGAACGTGGATGGTATTGATTAGGCCCAGTGGAGTCCTGCTGATGGAATGTCATTGTGCTATTTATAGACAACAAAAGGATCACTGTCTATTTATCCTTATGCTTTGTATCTGCATGTTGTTGCTTCGGATACCAAGAAGGTGAGGAAAGTTTAGCAAGTCTGGACCTATTCAAAATCCCAGAAACCAGAATCCCTGAGTGTTTACAAAGAACATAAATACTCAGAAAGATTAAGGAATTCTTCAGAACAACGGAAAAAAAAGTTATTTTAATATTTTAGTTATCAGCAGCAGCTCCTGATGCTGATAGTTCTGTTTTAGTTGAGAGCTGAGAAGGCGAAGTATATTAAATTTATGAAATGCATCATACCGAAGTGAAAAGACATGGTAAGAAAAAAGCCTACTTGCACTTGAACAGACCATATCAGAAATACTTTAAGACATTAAAGAAACATTTGATTAGTTCACAGCATTGGTAGTAGCTGCCATGAGTGGGAGCAAAAGAATTATTTCTAAGAGCGTAGTTACACAATAAATTTTCCGTGTGTTTCTTTTTTATCTCTTGCTTTTCTTTTTTTCTTTAACACACGGATGATTACTTCTGGCACCTTGAGGAGAGTGCCTGCTGCATCCAAGGAAAAGGTTGCACCTTCATTGGTTAAGAAAGTATAACAATGCAGTGTTCAAAAATGAATGCGTGTGTGAAAAAGTGTCTATGCTCCAGTGGAGAGGAACACATGGGCTATGAGAATGAATACATGTCAAGGGATGAAACAGTGACCGTAAATATTAAATGAAAATTTAATTAAATTAAGAATGCACTCATGCTGGTTTCCACTGGATGACAGAACCAGCTGCCAGGTGATGTGCTGTCAGCAGTGCACCGAGGCAGCTGCCAGTCTTGCATCCCAGAAGGGAAAATCTCGGAGGCTGGAAGAGAAAGGAGTGCATGCCTTTGCTTCTGTCCAGGGACTGTCAGCCCCTAGCACTAGTTTAATTTCCCAGGTAATGTTCATTTGTCTCTTGGAAATGAATCCTTCAAATGCTAAGCATCCCTGACTTCCACACAGGTTGTAATCAAAGGACCAGTGATACTGCAACTTCCAGAATACAACTTAAACCTGATTTATTGCAAATGCGCTTTGAAATCTACTTCTTTGGCTCTGAAATGGAAATGGCACAATGATATTGCCAGGATTCATAACATTTTAGTTTAAAGAGCATCCTCTTCTAGATTTCAGGAAAATAAGTTTTTCAGCCCAATGTTTTATTTAATGTTTTTGCCAATAAAAGTTGGGAGTTCAATGAATCATACACCTGTTTTGCGCAACTCACTGTAAAACATTTATTTCCCATTTATGCAGACTAAATAATTATTAAAACCAAACACAAACTGCCCTTGTAAACAAAACGCAGAACATTTTATGAATCAGACTCCCTGAGAGTTTCAGCTTGAGTTTCACATGCTGGGATATATCTACAGCTGCAAGAAATCTAATCTAGTAGAGTAATCTAATCTGGGATCTATCTGCATGCAAGTAATTTTAAAATTATTTCATAGAAACAAACATATTCCTAGAAAAGGGAATCCATTTTTGCCCTCCTTTACCCTGAAGATAATCCTTCACCATGCTAAGCAGAATATATTATTCCCAGCCTACCAGAACAATCTTTAAGAATGTTGTGGGACCATCAGCAAGGAATTCTATGCTGCTTAAAGAAATCCTGCGTTCTGCTCACTAACAGAGTAAAATAATTCAGACGAGAAGAGATACCTAATCAAGATAACTTTGGAGATCCAGATTCTGAATTTAGCCTGAGCAACTGAGTTTTGTCCTGAACTGTGTGTCTCATGGCCCATAAGCAGATTTTGCCAGGGCTGTGGAGCAGCGTCCCTGCTCTGGGACCTTCTACATTTGCATCCACCCCACTGTGCTCTGGCCTCTCTCAATGTTGTGGCTTCTTTTTCAAGCAAGTTTCCATATCTGGCCGCAACAGTTATATTCTATATATTTGTTCTAGATGGTCATTTTCTATTACATAAAATGTTTATGGCATCTGTCTGGAATATAGAGTTTTCTTTCCAGTGGCATGCATAAGGCAGGTCTACACCAAGCTTTTCACTTTTCCCAGTGGATGATTTCTGGTCCCTTGGGATAACTCTATTATGAGAAAGATCAGTTGTCAAAACCAGCTTATGTACTGCATCCCAGGGAAAGTAAATACAGCTTCCTTCTTAGGCACTTCTGAATCCTAAATTGTTTGCAGCCTTTTCTGGAAAGAATTCTCAGTTCCCTCACTGCTAAATGGGATCATAAAATGGGAAAAAATGCACCATCAAAAGTAAGTTTGTTAAAATTCTAGTTTAAGGAGTTATTTGCAAATGCAAAACAATGTGAGAAAATTACATCCAAAAGTTACCTTCAGAAAATCCCGAGGTCAAACAGCCTTAATGCTGCTCCTTGTGTATCTTTACAATGAGAATTTTAAGCGGATTCCTCCTGCATGGCAGTACACAGGGTTAAAGGTTAACAACTGACCAATTCCTTGGACAAGGTGTTATTCAAAATCAGGTACTTAAGACATTTGCTAGAGGACTTAGCCATTATGGGTGTTTGGAATCAGTGCATTTTCCAGCAGGGAAAGTATTTAGGAGAACAAAAAGAGTGCGGAGACAGGGAATTCCAGAAAGCCTGTCACCATATAAACTAAAAACCACCATTAGGAGCCGAGTTCTCTTTAGAAAAATCTGACAGTATCCAAACAGGTTGTGTGGAAATCATGGTCACCAGAAAGAGATGAGAGCATTCTCCACAAATACTTTAGCTTGGCTCTATTTAAGCTCTGTTTTCAACGTACACATGAGTTTTCTCTTCCCATGTTGCTTTCCTTTGATGTAGTTATGCCTCTCAAGATCTCTCTGACTTCTTTTTTTTAAGAGCTTGTAAAGTAAGTGGTAATTTTACAGTCAGGTCTGAATCAAAGGGAAAAAACTGTTGGAGGTTTCTGATGCTGCAATGTTCAGAGCAATATCTCGTTAGGGATTGGAGTTTACTTGGTGGAAACCCGAAACAATAAAAAATCCCAAAGTTATATTATCCTGTTTTGGAGAAGAGTTTATAATGTAGGTGGCCAGAGAGATTCTTCTTGTTTAAGCAATGAGTACAGCTGTTGAATCCCCTTTTGATCTGGGTCGCAGGGTTTCTTCTCTAATTTTTGTTTTGTGTATCTGGATCTTTTGGGATTTTGAGAGGTTGGCTGTTACGGACAATACAGCTGTTTCCTTTGTTGGATATGAAAAGGTCCACAGTGGTTTTGAACGGGGTTTAGGGAAGAAAAGAAGGCACTTACAAAGCCTTAAAGGACCAGTACAGCTCTCAGGACTAAAACTCTGTGCCTCCACAGAAGTGAATATACTTTTAGAAATAAGTTTACAAAAATGTCACTATTGGATTCCACAGCTGTCATGAGGGGGAAGATGTTCCTTCCACCTTGCACTAAAACACTGGTTTGATTCAGGACATTGAACAGCTGCTGTGCTACTGTTGCAATATGGCTTTTCCATAGCAGATCTGTGCTACAGCCTCACGGTGTGTAAAATAGCTTTTAGCTACAAGGCAATTGTGAGGTTTAAATCAAAGGCATCATGTTTGTAAGGAAGAATAGGAAGTGTTATATTGAGATATATTTTGGAGAAAGCAATACCAGATAGCAATGCAACACACATATTTTGAAGAGTTGAATTTAGAAATGGGTTCTTTCATGTGCTTGCTTTAACATACACACTCATATTTAGAGGGACTCTGAAATTCCAATCAAAACAGCTGTGTCTCTAAAAAGAATGTAAGAAGACTTGAGCTTCAAGCATGATTCAAAGACTAAGCAAACAACTACAGCCTTGTATGGTTTTCAAAATATTTTAATCTTTTTTTAAATCTCAGACTCTTCTCATTGTGGAAATAAATTTCTCAATGCACATTTCAATGAGATTCTTTTAACCTGTTTATCTCTTCTGACTGCAGATATGAAAAGAAGTTATTAGAATACTAGTCTCAGATACGACATTTAGGAGCTGGTATTGTCTCACTGGATGTTAGTCAGTAGCCTTTGGTTCCATCAAATCTTGAAATACATTTTGAAAAGAATAATACCTAAAAAGCCAAAGTGATTGGTTAAAAGCATGTATTCATGGGAGCATGTGAAATGATGTTTAGCTTCACTTGCTTAAAAATATTTTGCAGAACAGGATATTCAAACAAAAAAAAAAGAAAGGAAAAAGCAGCAATGTAATCTATCCAAAGTCATAGATGAACAGATCTATCTCAAATCAGTGCTGAGGCCAGGAACAATAGCTGGATTTTGCAATCTGTAACTTAACTCCTTGCCTAAACAGTTATTAATGGTGCTGAGTAAGATGAGTGTGCCCAGTCTAACCAAACACAGCAGAACAAGTAAGGGGAATGTATGTGGAGAAAAGATAAAAAGAACCTTCATCTAACGAGTATAAATGCTTTTAACTTATGAAATAGAACCCAGACCCCCCAAACTTGAATGACAACTTGGACTCTATCATGTAAAAGCTTTTTATTTATTGTTACAATGACTTGTAATTTGGTTGAGATTTATCTTGCTTTTCTAGAGAATGATTTCTAAAGAACAACCGTCTGTAGGATGAGGAATTAGAAACAGTTTTTTAATCTCTTTACTACTTGAGTTATGAAGATAATTTGGTGGGAATTGGGGCTGGTAGTAAAGCCTGGCAAGATTGGGTTAACCCGAATTTCTTACAAAATGTATCTAAGATTGTAAAATACGTATTTTCCATCCATTGTAGTAATGAATGCTCCTGGGCTGATGGTTTTGCTGTTGACTCCAAAGACAATAATTTTTACTCAAGTGCTATTGTTGCAGCCTAACTGAGGGTTTAGCCAAAGCACGTGAATTACAGCAATTGTGACGACTTCTTACAGGAGAAAACCTCACTACATGAGAAAGTAGGATTGGACCACTTTTATTTGTCATGCAATGTATTTCCTTTTCCAATGAGACAGCAAGGTGTGGGGCTAGAGAGTGTGGCAGGAGAAGGGGGTGGTGAAATGGTGGATTTGCAAAGGGAGTGACACCTCCCATTGCCAGCTGCAGGGGAGAGGGAGGTAACACATCCAGCCCCCAAATGTGTTTATGTGGGTGTGTATCCTCTAAACACTTATTCCACTGATGGAATGGATGCCTTCCCAGATGAATCACTCCTCGTTTTCTGTATTTAGTGTCATGGATAAGCAAGGCAGAAACAATATCCTATGTGGAGAAGACAAACTAACAAAACCCAAGAGCTATGTCCCTGTTCTCATCTGAGTGAGACTTGCATATCACTTCCTCCAGGAGAAATAATTGCATGAATATCCAAGATTCAGGATTTAGCTCTCCTTCAGATTCTCCATGCAGCCATATTTATGTTTCAAGAGTGAACAGGAGGAAATGGTCTGTACTATCCCAGCTCCATCAGGGGCAGTTTTGTCCTCACCTCATCAAGGTATCTGTTGTTCTAAGGCACAGAAAGTGGCCTTTCTCCTACTCTGTCGCTTCAATCTGAACAACACACAAGAAGAAGCCCCACATCCACTTTGCAGGGATGGTTTAGGCATTATTATAGCTGTGGAGGTAACACACCCAGCCTAAATATCAAAACCTTATTTGGTAATAAGGAAATCTTATTTGACACACAAGTGCTTCCATGACCTCTTCTAAACTCCCACTGGTGGTTTAAAGAGCTTAAACACCTTAAAAATTTGAGTAAGACACCAGATCCTACTCCTTTGGTCAGTGACACTGGTTTCAAAAGACTTGTTGTGAGAAGAAATGGGAGATATTGTTTGTGGAGCTAGGGACAAATCCTGAAATGGCTGGGCCAGATATCCCACAACCTGTGCAAGTTCTGCCTCTGCAGTCTAATGATGACCTGTTCCATCAGTCTGGGCTTCCCTCTGAGCCATCTCCAGCCCTCAGCATATTGTCTTTGCCCAGAGAATGAAGTATTTCCAATTGTGCTTATTATCAATGCCATAATAAAACATTTATTTAAGACTATCCTTATGAGAAAGTACCTTTAATTTTTTATTGAAAGAAGTGAAATTAATGAAGCAAAGTCAGTTTTCTCCAGTTGGGTCTGGCAGGTATTTTGCCTACTTTCCCCATTGTTCTTACACATTATGAGAGGTATTAAATCAAGTCGGAGATTCTTGTTTTCCTCGTTCAGCTCCCCTGCTCCCTGACACAGCTACTAAAATTATGTATTCTTTACTGCTTTCTAAGAAGATTACTAAGGCAGCTGACCCAAACGGTAGTGGTACCAATTAGACATCATTCAAAATTAATAACCACTACGATGATAACAAATCAAAAGATTGATTCTTCTGATGGGAGAATCATTTTAATTAATTTAATCCTTGTTGAAAGATCAGCTGTGCACAGTTCTGCTCACCAGTGAGGCCCATTTGTCCCTGTCTGTCTCCGTCACCTAAAGCCAGTGAATATGATCAGTAGCCAGCACTTAGGGAACAATAAGAAACAGATTGTACTGTCAGGCTTCATTAAAGATCATCATTAGTATTCCAATTTGGAAACAGTCAATCTATCCTAACCTTTTACCAATTCTTTTCAGCTGCTTTTGTGAAGTTTGGTTCAGCTGCTAAATGTAAAAACGCTGCACAGGCTTTTTTAAAACAACAAGTTGGGTCTGGCTGATGCCTGTCAGGCTGCAGCTTAGGGACAAAGCTCGGGGGAAATACGGGTTATGCAACCAGGCTCTAAATGATATCATGTGCAGCTGCTTATGATCAGAGTATTTATGGCCAATGAAACTTTCTTAAACTTGAAGCTTAACAATGATGAATGGAAATGAAATGGATATGGCACTTTCTTTCATCCCACTGCTGAGGGGTTTTGTGGTCCCAAGGGTGTTTTTGCAGAGCTGGCTGGCTGGGCTCTCGGCTCCGCTCCTCTCAGCACGGGCTGCTGGGGGCACTTGGAGCATGTTGACGAGGGAGATGGAATTTCAGATTTGTTTGCAGTTCACTTTACCTTTTCTGCCGAGGTCAGATTGCTTTGTTTGTTTGTTCTTCATTCTGGTGGCTGGAAATAATTACGGAGAAATGGATTATAGGATTTGGAGGCATATTTCTGTAGGGTCATCCCTTTGTCTCAGTCATGTCCTATGGCTGTGCAGGAGATGTAGCTGGAATCCTAGTTTTCAAAACAGTTTGTCTGCCAGGCAATGATCTCATTATTTTAATATTCTTGACATTTATGATTTGCTAACCTTCCCAGTTGTCCAACCATCTTCCTGAAGATATTTCAGGAATGCTCTGCTGAAATACCAAAAGAAATGTACAATCCTGTCATTTTGAATAATATCCTTCTAAGAGTGCTTTTAGGTAAAAAAAAAAAAAAGGCAAGTTTGGTTTTTTCTGATGTGTTCTTATGTATCAGAAGATACAATCACAGAGATTGCAAATGAAATCAGAATTAGGCTAGTAAAATAGAGGGAAACATTAGATTTCACATTTCTTCTTACAGAAAAAAAAGAACAACTCTCCCTCCAAATTTGATTACCAATTAAAAATGTTATTATTACTGTAACTGAACGACAAAAAAAAAATCCCAGCCAAAAGTACAAATTACTTTTTCTTTTCAGCTGCTTTTGTGTAGTTTGGTTCAGCTGCTCTCTCTAAAAGCTCAAATACTTTCCTATAGTTTAGTACTACTCTAATTTCTGAATGCTTTATACAGTTCAGCAACCATCTTAGAAACAATTATTTGCAATAACTGGTTGCTCATTGCATACACATGAAGATTTCTGGTATTTAAATCCATGAAGAAGTGGAGTTTTCTATAACAAAAATACTCATAATAAATGTAGGTACTTCATAAGGATGATCCAGCCCAAAATCTAGTTTTCAAATGTTTGCCAAAACTAACCCAATAATAGTGAAAACATTATTTTTCACCACAGAAGAACAGAAAATCCCTTAGTAGAGAACTGCAACTGAAACCAATGCTAATGAAGATTCTCTGTGAAATTGATAACATTTTCTTTAGTTTTATACTTCCTATCTGGGAAAAAAAAACCAAAACAAAACAAAGAAAAATTCAGACCTCAATATTTTTCTCTGAGAAAATACAAAAAACCTAATTTGCTGAAAAAATATGACACTGCTGTAACTGAATTTCAAATGGTTTGCTGAATGCTTTTTGCTGTGTATAAGTTCTTGTACCTTTTTTCACTTTGACAAGATGGTTTTAATCCAAATTCAAAGCCAATTATAGGTTTTATAGGTTAGAACTTATTTATTGCAGTGCTATTGGCTATGTACGAGGCTACATGGGTAATATTAATTAACAACATATATTGCAGTGATGAGTAACAAAAATATTGACAGGAATGCAGATTAAAAAATTCTAGCGTCTCACTGAAGAACGTCAATCTTTCAAACTACTAATATTCTGGGGGTCCTTTCTTTCTACAATTTATTTATAATTTTCCAGTGACTGCTTTGATTATTTTGTCAGTTTTGCCCATGACAAGCCTGTTACAAAATGAAAGGCAGAGGGAGCTGTTCCATATTTTTATATCATGCAACTGAGTTCCAAAGTATTAGCTTGATAAATGTTTTTTATTTGCTTCCTAAAGTATTTCTTTTTGAAGTTGATCTTCTCAATTCTTCAATATTTTCTTTTTTTTCCTTAGGCTACTGATTTTGCTGTGATTTTTTTCTTTTACCACTTGATTTTTAGCCATTTTTTCCTTTTTTATGTCACATACACCTTCATTGGAAAAGAATCCTTTCAGAAGAAGGTATATACACTGTGTTATTACCTCAGTATTTTCAATTTGATTTTTAAAAATGGATTTAGCATTTTTTGGAAAGAATTTTTGAGAAAGCGGCCCCAGTGAAAGGCTCTCAAAGTGCTGCGACTCACTTGAACTCGGTGGAAGCTGGTCACAGGTTACAGCCTCGGGTTTACACCAGTCCAAATCAAAGATGCTGCTCATAAGAGCAGCCCCCTCCCTGCCTTCCTCCCTCCCTGCTCTGAGCAGCATCATCCCACCTTTCCCCTTTATCAGGATTTTAGGCATCTTTTTAGACACATGTTGAACCAGCACTGACACCAACCCGACACATTCTTCACAGATTTAGTTTTCAGAAGAATTAGGTTTTATTCATATGGGAATGTGAAACCACAAACAGAAGCAGGGTACCTCCTCCCTCGTCAGAAGCAAATTATTATTATTATTATTATTACTACTTATGAGGTGTTTGTAAAGGTGATTATTCTACTAGTAGGTCTTGTACATTTTTTTTTATCTCCCGAAAATGTTAACTAGAAATGTTCATAAAATAACAGCATAAACTAATGGTTGCAGATATAGTCAATGATTTCTACAATTTCTATATATGTCTAAGGAACAAAATCACCCACCAAAAGGACCAAACAGAAAAAGACTGGGAAATACCACAAATGGATGACCCACAGAACCGATATTTCCCAGTTAAGAGCTATTTCAGCACAAAATCTTCTGTGCTGACGTGGCTGCAGCAGATTCTGTGCAATCTTGTGTGCTATGCACAGAATGTGGTCCTGGTGGTAAAGCATCAACCATCTCGTGTGGGCACACGTTCTCAATGGCTCTTAGCCCTGGGGTTTGTGATGGGATCCACACCCAAGGTTCTGCACAAGGTAAGAGCCTGGTTAAAGTCAGCACCCTGCTAACAACAGACTTCTGTTCGAAAGAGCTGACTTTGCTTCAGTGTGTTGTGGGGGAATAAAGTGCATAAAAAACCAAATTATTGCACCCAACAGGGCAATCTTCATTGCACCAAACTACTCATTTACTTCAGTGCTTATTTTGTTTTGGTGGTATTAGTCATTTACTTTGCAAAATGTCTTTTCACTAGGGAATCTGGTTGGAAGAACCTCTATGAAATGAATACAGTGAAAGAAACAGAATGTGGCAGTGGAAATCCATTTTACAGAGGAAATTCGAATGAAGAGGCTGTGACCCATCAGAAGGAATCTGACCAAATCTGCCAGAGTTACCAGGTAATTTTTTTTTAATTTCCTTTACTTATTTCATATGTTTTAAAACTATGCAGCTGCTGTTTATACTGCAAGTACAATTTCTAAGGTATTCTTAGAGGTGTACCTGACTTGACATTTTTGATGCCTTTGAGTCCAGCAGCTTGTTTATGTGTGGTACAGATAAATGCAACAGCAACTTCATTTATTTCATTTTAATCTTAAACCCCATCTCAAACTCCCCCTTTTTCTCCCCCCTTTTCTTCCCCCCCTTCTCCTTCCCTTCTTCCCCTTCCCCTCCTTTCTTCCCACCGTTATTCCCACCTTTTCTCCTCCTTCCCCCCTTCTTTTCTCTGCCCACCCCCGGCCGTCTTTGTCAGTACAGATGTTTACTGCTCATGAAGAGGTTGGGGAAGAGAATTTAATTTTAAAAGTCCAGCTACAGGTGGGTTGTCAAGTGTAGTAACGAAGGAAATGTTAGAAACTCCCTTAACTGGAACTGGAGGCTTTACTTGGACTTGGGCTGAGCTTTGCTTAAGACCATCTGTTCCGCAGATGTTTGAATCCAAACTGGAACTGCACTGCCCTCCTGCGTTCACAGCGGAAAAGGAAAAAGGTTCGGGAAACATCCCCGGTACAGAGGAAGAGCCTCGTTTAATGCCACGAATGAGAAACAAAAGGAACACGATTATTCTTGTGCCCGCCTACTTAGAAGAGCACAGAACCGAACTTACTTTGCCTACTGGGAGCAGATTCTGCTCTCAGGTTCACCCAGAACATACAGACAATTGGATAGTCCAAACCATTTGGAGTGTTTTTTCCAACTCTGCATTCCTTGCCTAAACATTGTGGAAGTTTTGCAGGATGCTCTGCTTCTACAGGCAGCCAGTTCAGGCTCCAGTGAAGTCTTGTGTAAAGACTTCAGCAGTTCTGAAGACCATCTTGTAGCTGTTCGGATTCCAAAGCCATCACTGACAACACATCCAGCACTAAAAAGCTCCTAACGCACATGGAGGTTGCCCAGTTATTTCTCATCACCACCCCAAATGCTAGGTTAGGCAACTCAGAAATTTCTGGAAAGCAGAAAAGAAGGGCTCACAACACCACCAGGATGTACAACGCAAAAATGCGCACGCAGGCGGGAGCTGCTGGAGCTGGCAACCACAGCCCGCGGGCTGAGCTGAGGCACTCCGGCAGCACTGGCTGTGCCAGGTACAGCTCCAGGGGACAGCCCAGAGCCTGGCCCTAAGGGCCTGGCACACGAACTGCTGCGTGGCACAGTGTGTCCCTAGGTCATGGCTGGGTGGGCTGGCTGGATGGGGGGTGTTTCAGCAGCACCTCATAGAATCACAGAATGGCTTGGGCTGGAAGGGACCTTCAGGAGGTCATGTGGTCCAACCCCCCTGCCACAGCCAGGGGACACTTTGCACTACACCAGGTTGCTCCAAGACCCATCCAACCTGGTCTTGAATGTTTCCAGGGATGTTTCTGGGCAATCTGTTCCAGTGTTTTACTACCCCCATTGTAAAAAAAGTTCTCCTTATATCCCTCCTTCTTTAAAACCATTCCACTTCCCCTCCCTCATCCTGTTTGCAGCAGAGTGGGCTTGCAGGCTCCTGGAGAGGCGATAGATGTGAATGGTCCTGGCCCGCAGCTCCACACCAGCATGGCAGTTCCATCCAATAGCTATGCTAGAAATAAAATGGTTCCTGAGCATTAGAAAAACAGGGTCTAGAGCAATCTTTTAATGAAAGCCTTGGAATAAGAAAAGCAGCTAATTTTAAAATAAGTCAGTGCACTTAAAAGGAACCAGAGTGGCCTGCAAGAACAATTGGGCAGAATGGGAAAATCCATGTAAATATATAGAAAGTTACACTGGAACAGGTTGCCCAGAGAAGCTCTGGCTGCCCCATCTCTGGAAGTGTCCAAGACCGGGTTGTCTAGGGCTTTGAGCAACCTGGTCTAGTGAAATGTGTCCCTGCCCACAGGAGGGGGGATTGGAACGAGATGAGTGTTAAGGTCCCTTCCAGCCCAAAGCATTCTGTGATTCTATGAAAGTTGTTGCTTGTTACAGAGTGCTTTATACAAATCAGGGGTTCCCTGAAGGATTATGCACTTTCTCATTTAAGGACCTCAAGCCCCATATTGGGTAAAGCCTTCCTCCCTCTATTATGCTGGTATATTTTGGTAATGTCTCTTCAAAATGAGTTGGTTCTTTAAGGGCAAGCAGTGACACCTGCACCTGACAGAACAGAAGTAAAGCATGCAGGCAAGGAAAGCAGGAAACAGGAGACCAAACACCATCCACTGTGGCTGATCAGGCATAATCAGGACAGCTCCTGGGGAGGACAGATTTGAGATAACATAGCAAAGTAGTCGTTCAGTAGGGTTGCTCCAGGTTTACTGTAATGGTAACATAAAAGTGGCAATTGTCATTTTTTGAAGTTTTTTGAAGATAGAATCTTTCATGTTTTTGCAACCAGAGATTTTTCCTGGGGAACAAAAGTGAAAATAATATTGATAGAAGAATCATTTATGGTCAGGTATTTCTAAGCATGGAAGCTGAAAGTCAAAATAAACCACCGAGACTCAATCTTATTTTTATTGAATTACTGTACACCCATATGAATTTGTTTGGGAATTGGCTGTTGGCTCAAATTCTACCCTGGATCTGGATCTAGATTTCTGGTCTCAAGCTACTCTGACAGTTACTCAGTTCTGGGGCTTTGAAGTTCAGAAGACAGAATTTCAGCATGCAAATATGGTCATTAAAGAAACCAAGTTATTACTACCCAAACCGGTGCCTGATCAATTAATAGCAAAACTGCATAACTGTTGTCTCCAGCGTGCTCTGAATGTTGCCAGAGAAATGAACCAGTGCTTTGGAGAACTTGAGCAAAGCTGGAAATGTCCTTGCGGCTCATGTAACTTGGACAACAGCTGCTTGAGCATCTGCCTCAGCTTTCAGCTCTAGGATTTGGCTGCCAGTTCCAGTAAACAAGCTGGGTGACCTCAGTTTTGTAAAAATGTGTGAGCATCACTAATGCTCAGTCTGCAGAGGCGGGTGACCCCTAGCACCAAGTGAAATTTAGAGGAATTACTCTGAATTGTGACCATTTTTAATGATTCACAGGGGTTTTTCCTGTGGGGAAGAACTCTGGAATAACAGCTCACTCAGTGTGACAGCAAAAAATATTATGTTTACTGGTTTTCTTAGGAGCAGATCAATAAACAGAAGCAAGAGATGCTGAAATTCATACATCTACAGCACAATAAGTTCGGTCTTTCTGTATTTAAAGGGGCCTTATAAGAAAGATGGAGACAGGCTTTTTACTGGGGCCTGTAGTGATAGGACAAAGTGTGATGGTTTTAAATTAAAAGAGGGCAGATTCAGACTAGGTAAAATGAAGAAATGTTTTAGGATGAGTGGTGAACACTGGAACAGGCTGCCCAGAGAGGCTGTAGATGCCCCACCCCTGGAAACATCAGGGCCAGGTTGGATGGGACTCTGAGCAACCTGGTCTAGTTGAAGATGTTCCTGCTCATTATAGATGGGTTTGACTGGATGATCTTTGGACATCCCTTCTAACTCAAACCATTCTATGATTTTAAGATCAAGGGGATTATAATCCAGATCAGATTTAGTCTGGTGCCCTGGATTCACCATCTGCACCACACTTGTGGTTTGAAGCAGTCTAAACACGCAGTTCGGACCCTCAGTTCCGCTGCAGAGCAAATCTGGTGTGCACCTGGAGTGGAGACTCTGGCTTACTGTCTTCTGAAAAGAATCCAGTGTGCATCCACCAAAAGGGGTCTGCAGATCCAAATGACAAACCAGAAATGGGATCACTTCAAACCTATAGTAGTGCTCCAACACAAAACAAAACACTTTGGTAGGTGAAGCCACTGCAGTCTTGACATACAGTTGAGGTTGTAACCTTTCATTAATATAGATTAGACAGAAGAAGTGTATCTTCTGCTTTCCTGAATAACTTCAATTACATACTAGTTTTTCCTATAAAAAGCAGTGCATTAAAAGCAAAACATTAAGGAACTTTCAAGACAAGTACTCTGAGCAAAAACTGAAAAGCTTTCTGTCCATGGTAAATAAAAGAGTGTGGAGTTTCACGCTGACCTGGATAGACCCCTTTCAATACCTGAGCTGACTTGCAGAGACTGCTGCAGTCTGGACATACCCAGAGCCCACAGAGCAAGAGCTCTCCCTGATTTCCAGTCCTTACCACCTCTTTATGATGATGGTGTGTTTCTTACTGTCATGTCAAAGAAAATGTTTCAGGTTTCATTCCCTATGTGTTTTCAGATGTTCAAATAATCTTTACAGAATACCTAGATGAAGATTAAGGTATCAATGGCATTTTTTTTGTTATTACACAAAAATAATTCTATGAACAAGGAGTAAACTCTTTTTCGGCTTCAAATAGCGTGGGCTATTGCAGAGCACATCTGCAGAGATAATTAAAATTTCAAAATAAAAATAACTACATGATAGTTGCTGTGCAGAACAGCCAGCCTGACACAAAATATGGGTTGCTTTATCCTAGAATTCAAGAGCAGTACAATTGTTCAGATTTTCAATCAACAATCATTTTCTAAATTTACCATCACTGACCTTAGAAATAGAGGATTTGGAGAGGAATTGTAAACCACAGTAAATACTTACTTGAGTGAGTACTGATTTTAGTATTGTTTCCTGTTAATTCTTATTGTTAAAAATACAAAATTGAAAAACATTCTTCAAAATCTGTGGCTCTTTTTAACCACTGGCAAATGCAACAGGGTCATGCACATTAGCCAAAGAGAGAGTAACAAAAAGTTGCTGCTTTATTTAGGTTAGCAGAAACTTACATGTTCAATTTAAAATGTCTGAGATTTAACATGTCAACCTCTTTTGAAAATTATGAGTAGGTGTTTTGGGGATTTTTTTGTCATTATGTTCCACTGTTTTGATGAGTATTTTCTATAGGAGAGATATTTGTCCTAACAGAAGAAGTTGCTGAAAGAGGAGTTTGAGAAGAACCTGTAAAAGACCTGAGCTTATATGGAAGAATCATTTGAAACCATTACTGAACAGCCAAATTTAGAACTTTTTTAACAGTACTCTCCAAGCACATATGCTCACAGTAATTGTGCTGACTTTTGGAAGTTACTGATATGAAATGTTGCCTCTGAGACTTTACAGTCTGTTTCAGAACTGGGACCCTGTTCTCAAGGCTGATGACTTAGTAATTCTGTGTCTTGTTTCAGTGGACTTCCCAGAGAATTGTATCAGCTGAAATAACTTTTCCCCTTCTACTTAAAACACAGTTTGGGTATATTAAGGGTTTATTATTATATCCCTGCACAAAAAGCATGAAATGTGTGTTAGTTCATTTTTAGTTAACTCCTTCAGTGTCAACAAGAACTTTTCCTAGAGTTAACTGTCTTGTACTGAAGAGTCAAAACCACCCATTTCAAGACTTGTTTCAGGCAGGGTATGTGCAACATTGCTGACGCATCAGCTTGCCCACAACCCTTCCTTCCTTGTTGTTGCAGATGGAGCACATCCACAGGAACAATTCAGCAGGGTAAGAAGAGTAAAGCCCGGACTTGCAAAGCCAGCTCACTGACTCAGCATTGTGTCCCTGGGTGCTTCAGAGGCTCAGTGTGTGCCTATCAACACTGCCTGTCTGCTTTAACCTTGAATTATCCTGCACCACCATTGCATTACCAGCTCTCATAATCAACGTCCCCAGGGCAAAGGCAGGCAGACAGTGAGTGAGGATGGGTAAATCCAAGAGGAACTGTGTTTGTAATGCTGTTCCCCTCGTGCCTCACAGAAGATCTATCCGTGACCCACCAAAGCAAACACAGCCTGTGTCTGTGGCTTGCAGGTGAATTCAATATGGTTCAACAGTGCAACGGCTGCTTTGTTAGCATTTCATATATTGTAAATCAAAGAAGCTTACTTCTCTCACGCCTTAGTGCCCCAGCCCACAGAACAAGCAAGAATTTACCATATTGCTTTTAAAAGAAATGGGAAGGCTCAGGAGCTCTTGTATTCTTAAGTTTCAAACTGATGGCTTGAAAGTGGAGGAGCCAGTAAATGTGCCGAGGGTTTGGTGGCATAGGTTTCCTCATGTATAAACTGTGAAACTTCAGCATTTGCAAATGTCTCCTTAAAGGCAACATTAAAGACAACAGACCTCTTTCGCTTTTGTGGCTTTGCTTACCAGTTACAATGTGCCATATCAGAGTGTGAGGGTTGGGAGGAGAGGAGAAAATCCATCTGAAATTTAGCAGCTTAAAAAAAAAAAAACAAACCCCAAACGTTTTTAATCAGCTTGAGAGCTCAGTGGATTTGTGAAATCGTTTGGGATTAACAGGCTATTGATTGCTAATAAAACAATATTTAGCTTTGTCTGATGAACAGCAATGGAGAAAGGTGTGGGCACCTTGTCAAACAAGACCCATTGAGTAGGGATGATGGGTTAAGTGTGGGGGTCTGAGTGGCAGCGTGGGTGCCCAGTCTTCAAGGAGAACTTGTCAGTTGTTAGTAAGGCTGGTGAAAGGAAGGACGCCAGCGCCTGATGGCTGGGGTAGTATTGATGCAAGTTAGCTGACTAATCAGATTGAAAAAGTCCCATGGTATTTATGTCACTTTAATTTTCATCAAACAATTGGAGACGACAGCACTCTATTAAGAAGAGGTTGATCCAGAACTAAAGCTAAATAAATTAGGGTCTCAGTTTAATCAAATTATCCCTCTACTGGCCTTGGATTAACCGAGGGAGACAGCGTCAGTCTAGGCACTTTTCATTGGCTGGTTTATTTTTTTTTTTAAAAGAAGCTGGTACAAAGAATGGGAGATTTAACACACAGTTACTACTCATAATACCTCAAATAAGCACCTTTTAAAGAAGCAGGAATTAATATTTATCAGGAAAATCTGCAGTTTTACTGAAGGACATTTCCATTTTCAGGTTAGGAGGGGTTTTTTCAGTGAAATGAACTGAAAATGAGGCTAAAATCTGTCAACAAAAATCTAGACTTAGAGAACCTGAAACAAGCTGGCACAGAAATGGAAACACTAGCCTAATGCTACCTAACAATTGCTTGTTCGACTCATAATATTTTAGTTTACCTTCTCTAAAAATGCTTTGATTGCACATTTACATTTTGCTATTGTTTACTTACATTTTTTGTGTAGGGTAAGAAATTCTTTGTCCTCCTTCCTACATTCTTTACACCTCTGGGTGTAAAAATCTTTGAGGTATCCAGATTGTCTCTGAGAAAATCATTTTCCCAAGCTGCCTTATATCTTCTCCTGCAAAGTTTTCACTAGAAGTTTACAGCAAGAGATAGTAACTGTCTTATCAATAGTAATAACATGAAAAAAATGCTGTGTTTATAGTTCCTCTACAAAGATTTAATTGAACTGTTGCAATAAATCTTTCAAGATCTTGAGCTTCTGAAATATTCCAAATCTATGTGTTGCCATAATCATTATGAAAGTAACTCTGGTTTTCTAGACATAGAAATGAAAGTAAAACAGTACATCCTTTGCTGGAAGCAATTAACTGAATTCATCCCAGTTAACTACTAAATTTGTTTTTGAAAACTGCAATGTGATGAATAAGCACCTCCTTCCATCTTTGTTGCAAAAGTAAAAATAATTTTGTGAGAAAAGCAGTGTAAATGGATGTGGTATTGTGCCTGATTCTACTTTCTGATTGCTTCTTTCTCCGACGTCTAACTTGTTTTTTGCTGCCCATGATTATCAATGTTGTTCCTCATTCTTCTGAGGCAATCACAACTTAGGGAAAGTGAAGCTGAACAAATAAATACTTGTATTTTTGTTACATCTGTCAAAATGGAGATATTGGGATGAGCTGTGCTCTAGTGCACACTCAGGTAAATCATTTTCACTGCATGTGTAGTAGACATGAGAAGTACAGCCGGCTTCTGTTGGTCCCTATTCTCCCATAATCTACAAAATTTCACAGTCATCCTCTGCTTGCATTTCATTTCTGTTCTTATGAAGCCCTTGGAAATCCAGGCACTGAGCACCAAGTTCCTGATATAGCTATGCACACATATCCTAATTCTCCTTTCATTTTTGATTTCTAAATTTCAAGCTCAAGCAATTTTATCCTTTCTTTTTTCTGGCACACTTCAAGATTCCACTCTTTGGTCAGTTCCAGTGGACATAACCTTGCAGATGCTCATCCCTGCACAAGAAAGGGGTTTTTTTCCAGGTAACTCATCTACTTATTTCCTTCCAGAGTTTGCTAAATGCCTGACATCCACTCTTATGACACTATGCATCTTGCAGATACTGTAAAAAAAAAAGCTAAGTGCCAAATAGTTGCTTTTGGGGGTTTGTTTTTAATGCACAGCCCTCACAGTTCTGCTAGTTTGACCTGAAAGCTGCCACCTATCGCTTGTTTTCTTACTGTGGATGAACAAAGATCATATATTTTCATGGTAAAGATGTGGTCTAATGTAAATGCTTTATTTTACTTCAGTCAGGGATGGGATTTTTCGTGTAGTTTTTCTGTACAATCATTTACTCTAAGTTCAGGTATTTTTTCCCTGTAGAAAACAGACATTTTCCCTGCAGAAACACAGGTATTATGAGACAGAAAAGTTTTAAATGCTTACAGCTGCTTTCTCTGTGAACACTGGTTTATCCTCAAGGTGCTTATGAAATATTTTATCTGCATTTACCCTTTGCACATAAACAGTCAATGTAACTCTGATGATCAGTGATTTTCTAAGATTCTAAGTATCTAATTATTTTTTTAACATTACCTGTTTGCAGACATCTCAGTTGGATTCCAGTGACCTGTAGCATCTGAAACCATCCCATTTTCCTCAAGCTGCTCCACAGTGCACATTTTGTGGAGGCACTTCTGTAGAGGTATAAATATGTGTGTGTGTGTGTGTGTGTGTGTAACATACTGAGTCCCACACTTTGTAACGTAACCCTAATCCTAGTTCCAGGGTGAATTTTTGTTGAGAACTAAACAACAACAACAACAACAACCCCGAATCCCTGAAGTAAATAACAGCCCCTTCCCCTCCCTGTACCACCCCCCCCAAAAAAAAACCAAAACCAAAAACCCAACAACCCAAAACCTACCCCTGCCCAGATGACAGTTTTGTTTTGCAGCCCATACTTTCCTTTGGCAGCCCTTTCCAGCCCCACTTCAGCTCCAGATCTGGGCTTACTTTCTCTCTCAAGCTTAACCCTAACCCTGCTTTGAGGGTGAGCCCTATAAAGGGTCTGCTGAGCTTTGCCCAGATTAAAAAAAAACCTCAGTCAGTTATCTTAGTATACTAATGGGAATATGGCCATCATTTTATGAAACGTTTTAACTGACTGAGCATTTAAAGTCAGAATAGCATTTCTGCTTCCAATGCTACTAACTTTTCCCGATGATAGGAATAAAAAATACCTTTTGACTACAGCTCATTCCCTCTGCATACAAACCGGCACTCACATTTTCTGATTTATACTTCATTTAAATCTTTCCAAGCTCTTATTATGTTAACAGAGTCTAAATTCATCCTTTGGCTGTGAGGGCAATAAAGGGGTAAAGAGCTCCCTGTCATTAATGATGTTTTACTTGCAGTGATACCATTCTGCAAAAGGTGAGGTTTCTTTACCTCTTTCTGTTGCACCTAAGGCCACTGGAGCTGTGCTTTCCATTGCTGTGTGATGTGGGGAAGTGACAGCTTTGTGAGAACCTGTTCATCTCTACACATCTTAAAGGCTCAATGAAAAAGCCACTGTCTGTTTTCAGACTGTTGGCTGCGGAGAGTTTCCATCATTAAATTATTAAAAGTGTGATAAACTGTGGTGGGAAGATTGAATATAAGTGTATTTGCTTTTGGGAGTGTCATTCTTGGCAGTTACGTGTAGCAGACTGGCTTTAGTATCCAAGGATTGTAGCATAAAATTTTGGACAGTTTGGACTTTCTAGATAGAAAATATTTTTGAAAAATTGTCTTCAGTTTTGAGTTTCATAGTTGTGTGCAGTTTTCTGTTGGTGACCTTGAGTGGTCAAACTTTAAAAAATACAACTCTGACTACACAACTAAGAAGTAATTTGGTTTGTTAATACGAATTTTTAAAAATCTGCTCTCTCATTTTTTTAAATATGTTTTACAGACGGTAAAGTCATAGTCATTTAATAATAGTTTGTTAAAAAATAATTTTTTTTCCTAAAAAATTTCTATTAACATACTTTCTTTGCTTTTGAATAATGACAAGCACCGTGGCCACAAAAAATGACGCAGGCAGAGAATAAAGTTACACATACTTGGAAATCCAGATGAAACAAGGCCCACAAATGATACGTCGATACCATATTTTTTGTGTGAACACCCTCCAACAGTCTCCCCAGTGCTGTGTTTCCAGAACTGGAAAAAAGTTTGAAATGGAGTACAAAAACCCAGTAAATATTTGAAGTTTCTTCCCCTTGGCCCAGATTATGAAATAGTAATCCATTACATTGTAAATCTTCCTGTACCATGCAAATCCCTTTACAGGGATTAGGAGATTGTAACAAAGATGATCATATTTCAAGAGGTACCAGTGTAAGTTACACATTTCTGCTGCAGATTTCATAGAGTCCTCACCCAACACGTTACATACAGCGACCCGAACGAACAGGTGCTTTACATTTATTGAGAATCTTAATTCACACAACAATAAAAAAGAAGGCTCGGTTACAAGGCTGTGCGGCACATTCAGTCTGTGCTCTCTGAGGGGACTCAACAATAGCTGAGGGTGTGCAATGGAGCAAAGACTATGCAATCAGTGACCCCTTGCCCCTCGGGGGCGGGGGGGAGAGGAGAATTTCAGTAAAACACAAAGAAGCTGCTGTTTCTGCTTTTGCTGCTATCAGCCTGGGTGCTACTGACAGAGTAGCGCCTGTTAAATCTATTTCTGCTCCTAGCTGCTTGAGCCAGAGTAGAGGGAAACTATGTTTCATCATTCTGCATCACTTCTGTTTCTTTTGTGGGATCAGATCCTACTTAGGGGGCATAAGGCAGAAGCATCTGACTTGGCTAGATTTCCTCTGTACACCAAAGGAATGCAGCACTTCGCCAGCATTTTGCACCAATTCTAATTCATTGAGTAGTACTGAATTAATACGTAAGGAAAAAAATTCCATGAGAAGCACTTAGTTCACACCATCAAGTAGTGTCTGCAAAATTGGTGGTATCTTCTCATACCTGTAGAAGTAAGTCTGAATGGATATAGGATTTTAAAAAATTACAGGACAAAATTTGTGAAGGAGTCTGACCTAGTAGCTCTTAGACCCATTTTCAAATCTGGCATTCTGGTCTTATCTAAAACCAGTTTCCAAATTTAGGTTTATCGTGTCCCTCTGGATTTGCCTATAACTAAAAAAGCCTAATCTGTTTAATTAGTATCATACTTAAAAGTCTTTGTTAGCTTTGAGAGGTAGGAGGGTGAAAGGGAAAATTAAGGTATATGGGACAGATACGCAAGTACAGCTGAGAGATCAGGAATTGTAATCCAGACTTTCACGTTTCCTTCTTGAATTTTGCATCCCACTCTTTTTTTTTTTATTTGTTACCAATCAATTCAAATCTCTTTGGTTTTATACTCTGCAAACACTACTGAATTTGCATTCTAAAAATGAGATGACAATCTGACCCTTGCTTCCACCCTTCTACAAATGACCAAAAACTGCAAAGATGATGATAATGCTGATGGTCACTCTGTTGAGCAACGACTGGAATATATTAACAAACACTTGGTACCTTCACTTACATTGAGAGCTACATATTGAGTGCTGTTGCAGGCATAGCCTTTGTAAAATAAATATCGTAGAATCACAGAATTCTGAATTGGAAGGGATCCATCAGGATCATCGAGTCCGAGTCTTGGTCCTGTGCAGATCACCCCAAGAATCACACCACGTGTCTGAGAGCACTGTCCAAATGCTTCTTGAGCTCTGCCAGGCTTGGTGCTGTGATCACTTCCCTGGGGAGCCTGTTCCAGTGCCCAACCATCGTCTGGGTGAAGAACCTTTTCCTGATATCCAACCTAAACCTCCCCTGACTCAGCTTCATGCTGTTTCCTTGAGTCCTGTACCCTCACGAGGAAATCCGAACTTTAATGAGGTCTCCCCTCAGTCTCCTCCAGGCTGAACAGACCCAGTGCCCTCAGCCACTCCTCATACGGCTTCCCCTCAAGGCCCTTCACAATCCGTGTGGCCTCCTTTGGATGCTCTCTAACAGCTTAATGTCTTTTTTAAATTGTGGCACCCAAAACTGCCCCAGCACTCGAGGTGAGGCTGCTCCAGCTCAGAGCAGAGCAGGACAATCCCCTCCCTTGCCCGGCTGGCGATGCTGTGCCCGATGTACCCCAGGAGAGGGCTGGCCCTCCTGGCTCCAGGGCACTGCTGACTCACATTCAACTTTCTATTAACCAGGACCCCCAGGTCCCTTCCTGCAGCACTGCTCACCAGCCTCTCATTCCCCAGTCTATACACACAACCAGGCCTGCCCCATCCCCGGTGCAGAATCTGGCACCTTGCCTTGTTAAACTGTACACAATTGGTGATTGCCCAGTTCTCTGATTTCTCGAGGTCTCTCTGCAGGGCCTCTCTGCCCCCAGGGGAGTTGATAGCTCCTCCCAGTTCAGTGCGGTCAGCAAACTTACTTAATGTCCATGTAATGTAGATTAACTTCTTATGAAAAACAAGGTGGAAAGGGAGGAAATTATCACCATGTCTGACCTGGTGAGTACTGTGGCACAAGTGTAGCAAAACATACGGTGTTTAAAGTCCAGTGCCTGGTACTTCCAAGATTTTAACTTTGGGCTAGCAGCTGTAGTTTGTTCCTGTGACTGCAGTTTTGGAGCAGCCTGGTAGTTTCATTTGGAAAAGGAACCCATTTGATGTGTGGTGTGACCATGCTGAGGACCAAAGCTTAGTAAGTGGGGGAGTTTGGCAAATCAGCTTTTAAAGGATATGTTCGATCTCCTGAACCTAAGTGCAATGCAGAGGTCTGCACACTTTTTAACCTACTCATGGATAACCAATTTGATCCAAAAGTACAGGAAGTCATTTAAAAATGTGTGATGCCTAGGGAGGCACAGCCGACTAACAGCACCGATGAGATATGGGAGATTTCTTAAGTATTTCACGTGAGGGAATAAACGCTGCACAAACACAGTGTTTATCCACCTCACTCAGAGCAGTTCTAGCAGGATGCACAGCGTACCTCCGCTCCTGCCGTTAGGTAAGGTAGTCAGGTTCCAGGTGAAATAGTAATTTCCTTATTTTTGGAAACATTTGTAGTTGCACAGATATGAACTTAGACACTCTGAGGGTACAAACTGTAAAGATTCCAGCTTCAACATTTCCCCCACCACATCCTGCTTAGGAGAACCATGGGAACCAGCACCATTTGGTTCTAAAGAGATGTGTGTTTCTGTCAGGCACAAAATATAGAGAAAATGAAGGCACTGTAACCGGAATATCAGGTACTATGTTCTTCCAGTGATGATCTTCAAGCTTTGGTTTTCTATATAATTTTTAACTACTTTTTAGCTTCTGCATTTGAATGAGGTCTCAGTTATAAAGGATATTAAGAAGAATTTCTTCAAAGAAAGGGTAATTTAGACGTTGCAATGGGTTGCCCAGGGAGGTGGTGGAGTCACTGTCCCTGGAGGTGTTTAAGGAAAGACTGAATGTGGCACTTAGTGCCATGGTCTTTTTGCAAAATGTGTAATATGTAAAATTTTCTTAAGAAAGGTTGTTCTATAATGTTTGATCTTTGTATACTTTCAAGCCTAATCAACAAGGGAGATCTAATTGGTGAAACAGAGAGCCACTAACAAACTCTAAATGATCTCCCGGTGTTAGAAAAACAAATTACTTGTTGGTAGAATTACCTTGTTAAGGTTTAGGGCTGGATATGTTTCAATGACCTCAGACCTGGAGGGAGGTTAACAAAGCTTAGGAAGAAGGATGTACCCCTGATGGTGGACACAAAGAATTCAGAATTTATGGGCCATGAGGACATTTGGCAGAACCCCCAAGATAAGGAAAAAATTAATAATGACAACTCAGCAATTGTGTGAAATCAGTTCCAGCTGGGTAAAAGTTAATTCCAGAAGGGGAAGATCACAGCCACGGACTCACAGCACCAACCCAAGAAACCACCAACACAAATAAAGACTGAGCACACAGCCTAATTAACATAAGGAGGAAGAGAATCATCAACCAACAGAAGACAGAATACTAATTAAAAAGAGAACTATGTAACTTGTAGCCAATGGACACTAATTCCTTCACTGAAATGTATAAACAGTACAAAAATTCTGATAGTTTGTGTGCTTTATTTGTGGAATACCACCGGGCACTCAAGCTTCTGCAACTCTGAAATAAATATTCAACATCTCTCGAGTGTGCATTATTGGCTTGTTGCACACCGGGTAATGAATCCAAGTTTTGTGGACAAGTCTGGTTGACAAGGTGGTGTTTGGTCACAGGTCGGACTTGATGACCTCAGAGGTTTTTTCCAACCTAACTGCTTCTGTGACTCTGCGGTTCTGTCTGTCGCTAAACATTATTTAAAAGCGGACATCTAAGAGCGCGTGCTGATCCCTTTAACTCTCCCATCGCGCCGTTTGCGAGTGACAAAAACAAGAGGCCGGGCGCCTGCCCAGTGCGGACGGCGGGATTCCTGCTCGGCGCTGAAACAAGGAACGCCCTCTCGTGCCCGGGATGGCCGAGGGACGGTCCCGCTGTCCCTCTCTCCCGCTGTCCCTCTCTCCGTCTGTCCAGCTGTCCTTCTCTCCGTCTGTCCCGCTGTCCCTCTCTCTCTCTGTCCCCGTGTCCCTCTCTCCCTCTGTCCCGCTGCCCCTCTCTCCGTCTGTCCCGCTGCCCCTCTCTCCCTCTGTCCCCGTGT